>CAUYON010113485.1:0-21298 GCA_963573935.1 Arctocebus calabarensis
CATGCCAACATCTCTGGTTTTGGGATTTCATCATGTGGGCTAATCTTACTGGAGTTAGATGATATCTCAAGGTAGTTTTGATTTGCATTTCTCTGATGATTAAGGATAATGAGCATTTCTTCATGTGTTTGAAGGCCATGCCCTTGTCTTCTTTAGATAAGTTTCTTTTCAGATCTTTTGCCCATCCTGAGATGGGATCGCTTATTCTTTTCTTGCAAATACGTTGGAGTTCTCTGTGTATTCTTGTTATTAAGCCTTTGTCAGAGGTATAACTTGCAAAGATTTTTTCCCATTCTGAGGGCTGTCTGCTAGCGATATTTACTATGTTCTTGGCAGTGCAGAAGCTTTTTAGTTTCATCAGATCCCAGTAGTGTATTTTTGATACTGCTTCCATTGCCTTGGGGGTCCTCCTCATGAAGTATTCGCCCAGGCCAATACTTTCAAGAGTGTTCCCCGCAATATTTTATGTATAAATGATTAGATTGTCCTTCAGGGAATATGAGCTTTGGGTACAGGTAGTGGTTTGTGTTGCAGGTAAAGATTTGTGTAGGAATCAAAACAAAAGATTATAAAGGCATTCTTTGATGCCTTATTTCTTTGCATACCAGACAGCATATAGTCACACATAGACATCAGCATGAAATTTATGCTTAATAACAAACACACACTTGGGAACAAGGCTGGATTGTTATTTATTCACTCCATCACCCAGAAATCGATTAGCGCAGTCATTTTGGAGACAAATTGTGTATTTTAAGGCTCAAGCAATGCTTTATGGGACCCATAGTTAAATACACAAAATATTTGCTGTTATGAAGGAATTTTTTCCACTCAGTGAATTTGAAAAGGCAATTAACTTTAAGTGTCAAATGAATAGACAGACTAAAGGGGGAAGAGAATTTTTAGTGGAACTGGTCAATAAAGGCTTTACAGTACTTTTCATGTTCATTTGGATCCTTAAGGATGGCTAAAGAGATCATAGGATTTAGATGGCTAAAGAGATCATGAGAAAAAGCAGTTTTTGAAGAAAATACTGCACATGGCTGAGGGGCCAACATAGAGAAGACCAAAACATGTTAGAGGAAGAATGAGGAAAAGGTAATGTTTGAAAGAGAGGCAGTAGTATGATGATTCTTATTCTTACTACCTTCATTTTAAGGGCAGAAACATAATGGTCATAAAAATGTTTTTTTGTTTTTTTGTTTTTTTTTTTTAAAGACCTTTAACTCTGATCTTTTTGTAAGATACAGGGAATAGTTAAGCCAGACCTAGGTAAATTTTGGAAGAAATCCCTATGTCCCTAGTATGTTTCTGAATTCTGAGTGTATTAAATTCTCCTCTTGATCACCTCAATCAAATCCACTTGCTTCAAAATTACTTTTCTCTTTTTTCCTCAAATTTGTGGCCAATATCAGTCAAAGTAAATTCAGACTGAGGTGTGAGTTACTGATATCCCTGAAACTTCAGGAAGAAGAAAATGGAAGTTTACTTACTATTTTACAGGTTCATGAGGGAGGCCAATCTGCATGCATCCATGTGTTTCAGATATTTCATTTCTTCAAAGGGCCTGCATGGCTGTTCTCCCCAGTCCACTCATCACATTAGCTCTGTTCAGTTGCAATCAATATGCTTCCTTCACTATATTTCTGTAGGTCCCTATCTTGACTCAGAGCCAGGCCTTGGCTGATTTGTTGTTACTGAGTTGGGATGCAGGGTTTTAGGCAATGTGTCAGTTTGTTGGAGTTGCCATCACAAAATACCAGAGAGTTGGTGTCTTAAACAACAGAAATGTATATTTTCACTGTTTTAGAGGCTAGAAGTCAATGGTCAAGGGGACGGCAGGATAGATTTTTCCTGAGGTCTCTCCTTGGCTCACAGATGGCTGCATTCTCACTCTGTCCTCAGGGGGCCTTTTCTTGTGCACTCACACCCCTGGTGTTTCTTCTGCTTCTTATAAGCACACCAGGTATATTGACCTCATTTAATCTTAATTATCTCTTTGAAGGTCTTTTCTGCAAATAAAATCACATTGGGAAATTAGACCTTTAACATATAAAATTCAGGGAACAAAATGTAGTCCATAATAGATGGATACCTTTTGCTAAGTAGCTTTTCAAAGAATAATCTAAAGAATGTGCTCTTCAGTACCCAAAGAAGTACACAGTCAAGACCCAAAGTGTTTAATATTAATATTTACTGAGTATTTACTTGGGACCAAGTACTAGGCTAGACTTTCAACTTTGAAAGGCAGTTAAGATGCTTTCATATGCCTCCTTCTTCAAAATAATACATGAAAAGGAATTGTAAATACATACTATGAGGTGTAAAAGCTAACTTTATTTTTATTTATTATTTTTTTCTTTCTTTCTTTCTTTTTTTTTTTTTTTTTTGAGACAGAGCCTCAAACTATCACCCTGGGTAGAATGCCGTGGCATCACAGCTCACAGCAACCTCCAATTCCTGGGCTCAAGTGAGTCTCGTGCCTCTCCCTCCCAAGTAGCTGGGACTACAGGCGTCTGCCACAACGCCCGGCCATTTTTTTGGTTGCAGCCACCGTTGTTGTTTGGCGGGTTCGGGCCGGATTCGAACCCGTGAGCTCAGGTGTACGTGACTGGCACTTTAGCCCATTGAGCCACAGGCACCAAGCCAAAGCTAACTTTATGAATCAACATGGCTGGCCCACGATGCCTAGTTATTTGATTAAACTTTATTCTGGATGTTTCTGTGATGGTGGTTTTTCTTTTTTTTCAGGTTATACTGATTGCATTTGCTAGGTAAAGTCCCTCTTATAATTGTTTTTTGTCCCCAAAAGGTATGGCACGGACCAAGACCCCACCTCCCTTGCTCCTTCCCTCTCTCTGCTCTTCCTTTCCCCACCCCTCCCTCATTCTTTCTCTCTCTGTTCTCTCCTTCCTCCACCCCCACCATGTCATTAATTGTCCTCATATCAAAATCGAGTACATGGGATTCATGCTTCTCCATTCTTGTGATGCTTTACTAAGAATAATGTGTTCTACTTCCATCCAGGTTAATACAAAGGCTATAAAGTCTCCATTTTTTAATGGCTGAATAGTATTCCATAATGTACATATACCACAGCTTGTTAATCCATTCCTGGGTTTGTGGGCATTTAGGCTGTTTCCACATTTTGGCGATTGTAAATTGAGCTGCAATAAATAGCATAGTGCAAGTATCCTTATGATAAAAAGGATTTTTTTTCCCTTCTGGGTAGATGCCCAGTAATGGGATTGCAGGATCAAATGGGAGGTCTAACTTGAGTTCTTAGAGTGTTCTCCACACTTCCTTCCAAAAAGGTTGTATTAGTTTGCAGTCCCACCAGCAGTATAAAAGTGTTCCCTTCTCTCCACATACACACCAGCATCTCTGGTTTTGAGATATTGTGATGTGGGCCATTCTCACTGGGGTTAGATGGTATCTCAGGGTGGTTTTGATTTGCATTTCTCTAATAATTAGGGATGATGAGCATTTTTTTGTATGTTAGTCATTCGTCTATCTTCTTTAGAGAAGGTTCTATTCATGTCTCTTTCTCATTGATATATGGGATTGTTGGCTATTTCATGTGGATTAATTTGAGTTCTCTATAGATCCTAGTTATCAAGCTTTTGTCTGATTCAAAATATGCAAATATCCTTTCCCTTTGTGTAGGTTGTCAATTTGCTTTGGTTGTTGTCTCCTTCGCTGTACAGAAGCTTTTGAGTTTAACTAAGTCCCATTTGTTTATTTTTGTTGTTGTTGCATTTGCCATGGCAGTCTTCTTCATGAAGTCTATCCCCAGGCTGATATCTTCCAGTGTTTTTACTATGCTTTCTTTCAGGATTTTTATTGTGTCATGCCTTAAATACAAGTCCATTATCAATCTTGAATCACTTTTTGGAAGTGGAGAAAGGTGAGGGTTCAGTTTCAGTCTTTTACATATGGGTATCCAGTTCTCCCAGCGCCATTTATTGAATAGGGAGTCTTTCCCCAAAGGTATGTTCTCGATTGGTTTATCGAAGATTAGGTGGTTGTAAGATGTTAGTTTCATTTCCTGGTTTTCTGTTTGATTCCAAATGTCTATGCTCTATTTTTGTGCCAGTACCCTGCTGTCTTGAGCACTATGGCTTTGTAGTACAGCCTAAATTCTGGTATGGTGATGTCCCCAGCTTTGCTTTTATTACTAAGAACTGCCTTAGCTATACAGCGTTTTTTCCTGATTCCATATAAATTCAGGATCATTTTTTCCCAATCTTGAAAGTATGAAATTGGTGTCTTAATAGGGATGGCATTGAGTAGGTAGATTGCTTTGGGAAGTATAAACATTTTAACAGTGTTGATTCTTCCCAGCCATGAGCATCATATGTTCTTCCATTTGTTAATATTTCCTTTCTTAGGATTTCATAATTTTCTTTATAGAGGTCCTTCACCTCCTTTGTTAGGTATATTCTTAGGTATTTCATTTTCTTTGAAGCTATGGTGAAGGGAGTTGTGTCCTTAATTAGCCTCTCATCTTGACTGTTATTGGCATATAAAGGCTACTTGACTTGTGGACATTGATTTTATATACTGAGACATTGCTATATTTTCTGGTGATTTCCAGGTGTCTTGTGGTTGAGTCTTTGGGGTTTTCTAAGTATAAGATCATATCACAGCAAAGAGGGAGAGTTTGACCTCCTCTGCTCCCATATGGATGCCCTTTATTTCTATGCCTTGCCTAACTGTATTGGCTAGAACTTCCAGCACTACGTTGAATAGTAATGGTGACAGAAGACAACCTTGTCTGGTTCCAGTTCTAAGAGGAAAAGCTTTCAATTTTATTCACCCTCTGAGAGTTTGGTAGGGTACAGCTGGGAGAGGTATGGTATGTAACATTGCACAGGCTGGGCCAGAGCCTGCACTATTCCTCATGTAATTGTGTTTCTAAGAGTAAAATGAGGTTCCATGTCTCTACAACAACGTGTTTGGCACTTCTCTAATGTATAGTCTTCTGTAGTTAACCTCCTAACCTTGGTTGAAGGGGTTGGTGATAAGCATTGCTAACTCACTGGTGGCAACTGGAGTAAGATGCAAGGAGTAAGATGCCCTTACTAACATCCACGGAGTAAGATGGCCCTTCACATGTCATGCTGCAGCCTGGAGAGGATTTAACTGTACAAAGTAATCCTCTCCTGTGTTAATCCTTTGAAGCCACTGATTGGGTCTAAAAGTTCAGCATTTACAGAAAATACGATTCTCCTTTCAGTCTTTGAGAAATACTGAACTGTAACACAGTTCCCATCTGTGTTACATAAAGGGAGAGACAGAGAGAAAACAACCCTTCTGAATGAATAAGTATAAATAGATGGTATATTTTTTATTACTAAAATGATAAAGTCAACCAGTTTAGAATTATGATGGCTTGAAAAAAAAATAAGAGAGGCATGCTTGTCTGTTCACATTATTGTGAAGTTTATCTTTCCATTTTGTTTGTATATATGATCACAGGCTCTATGAGAACTAAAAAAATGATAATTGCCTTATCTAGAGAGTGTTTATGGGGGCAGAATGCAATACTAGCCCATATATTTCTCCTATACATAAAGTATGTATTATTTTTTACCCATCAAAGTTTTATTCAGTTCACCAAAAACAAGAAAAGCTTATTTCATTCTAATATTTTAGCTTTTCACCATCTTTTCCAGTATAATCTCTTTTAAGAGGACTTGAAATTTTGCATTTTCTTGCTCTTGCACTCCACAGTCCTAGCGCTAAAGACCATTGTGTCAAATACTTACTTTGTTGATGATGTAGCAGAGATTCATGGAGGGTAAATGACTATTATCACACAGCTAATTTTATCTGATTTTGTGTACGTATATGTATGTGTGACTCACAAGGCTGTCTCCATTTCTGGAACAATGGTTCCACACACAAAAGTAAAGTCATGTGTGCTGCTCTATGTACTACTTAAACTTTTGTCTGCCACAACTCTAGCAAACGGAATAAAAAGTAATTGGTGTAGCACGGCATTGGAGGTGGCTACTGTTCTAACTGTACTAGTGGGTGCAATTGAATCCAAGCCAATGGCTGAAGTGGGCATAGGGGACATAAAGACTGCAGTATGCTTTTGCTTTAATAGTGTTCTCTTGTTATTGAAGGAGCAAAAATCGCTCCCGAGCCTCCATCCTGTCTTCTTAAATTCTCGTACATTGGATAAGAGCAAAGATTTTGGTATCAAACAAACCTAACATTCAGCTCTCTATTTTCTTTCTATGTGAGTTTGGAAAAGTGAGTTGACTTTTGATGGAATAGTTACAGAGTATTGCAGAAATTAAATGCTATAATACCTTCAAAGTACTTCTAAGACAGCTTCTTTTATTTTAAGATTTTATTGTTATAAAGTTATTAATTTTCTCCTTTGATCTCTGATCTTTTTATATATTTTTGCGTAAAATTTAAAATGACCATTAGCATAATGGTCCCCAATCTTTTTGGCAAAAGGGACCAGTTTGATGGAAGACAATTTTTCCATGGCCCAGGGAAGAGTAGAGGGGTGGCAGTTGGGATGGAGGTTGGTGGAATCCACCGGGTGGAGGAGCTCAACAGGGGATTCCAGCAATGGGAAGCAGCTGAAAATATAGATGACGGTTCACTCACTCACCTCTGGCTCCTAACAGAAGAGAATGGTACTGATCCAAGACTGTGAGGTTGGGGATTATAGAGTTAGGTATAACTTAAAAACTGAAATTGGTGCAATAAATGGGTTGTAGCCTTCACTTGAATGATAAAAAATTTGTCTCATATTAGGGGTGTATACATTGGATACTTTTTCTTCCATTGCTAAGGAGAACATGTTCCAGCTCCATCCATGTAAAAAATGAAAGAGGAAAAGTCACCTTTTCCTTTTCCTATTTTTAATTGAGTTGTTTGCATACCATTGTTGAATTTTAATACTAGGGGTGCTTAAAAAGTATGCAAATTTTAACAGCTATTACAATTAAAATTTAACAGCTGTTAAATATTATAGTTTATATCATTATGTTACAGTTGTTATATATGTATACTTTTTCAAAGTTTAATTGAATTGTGGCAGCAATGTGTAGTATGACACTTGCCCAAAGATGACAATACAATAATCAAATAAATGCCAGGGTTGCCATGCAGCAGGCAGGTCAGAGACAATGGGAGAAGCATGGTTGTCCTTCAAGAAGCACAAGCCCATTTTCAGGTGGTATTTGAAATTCGAGGACATTTTGGAATTACAGTGACAGTGGAGGTAGGCATAGGCAACAGCACTTCCACCACCCCGACAGTGGCGCACACTGTGATAAGTCTGAGACCGTGGTGCTGTGTACAACGCGTAAAAGGGCAGATCTGGGAGGCCTCACCCAGCAGCAAGCCCTGCTTCTTCTGCTGTGGTGTTGGAACAGTTTACACTCACTGCAGAAGTCTACCGATCGGTGTATGTGTGCAGAGTTAGCAGAATATACATAGCATTGTGAAAAACAGAAAATTGGCAAGTTTCCATCCCAAGATTAGCACTTTTACAGAGATGTCAGAGCTGATCTCAGGAAGGATTTACCAGGACGATGTGTAAGACTTAGAGGAGCAGTTGAGTTTGCCCTACGTTCTCCTGACTTAACCCCCCTGACTTCTATCTCCCCAGGGAGGCATTTAAAAGATGTGGTGTACCATAGAAAACCAGCTACACTGGTGGGAATTCGGGAAGAAATTGAAAGAGCGTGCACAGCAATAGCAGTGGAGACTTTGGTCAACCTTGCTCAAGTAGCAGTTTTCCATAATGAGAAGTTCTGGACACCAATGGTGTCCTTTTAGTCCTTTTAGTGCCACTTGTAATTATGAAAATCAAATATGCCTCGTATTCATCTTCTGTTATTAGTTATTTTAATATAGTTTGCTTGTTTCTTAAAACGTGTAAACATTTAATGCCATTCTGTGTATATTCAGATAGTAAAGTCTTCTCAGCTATATGAGTTCAAACATTTTCTTCCATTCCATAGGCTGACCCTTCACATTGATAGTGACCTTTGATACACACAACATTTAAATTTTGATGTTGTTCAATTCCTCTATTTATTATACCTACCTTGAGTGTCTTGCTTGTACTGTATCACATCATGCCTTTGTTTAATTCTTAATAAACTGTTCCCTTGCTAAAAAAAATAATAATAGCTCATGTTTACTGAACACGTAACTTCATATCAGAAATCATCCACTGTGCAAAAACCTGTGACTCAGAGGAGTAGAGAGCCAGCCCCATATACTGGACGTGGTGGGTCAAACCTGGCCCCAGCCAAAAATAGCAAAATTAAAAAAAAAAGAAAAAATGTTCATAATATATTGTCTCATATAATTCACATGGGGACTCCATAAGAGAAGTTTTTTTTTGTTTTGTTTTGTTTTTGTTTTTTGTGGAGACAGAGTCTCACTCTATCTCCCTCAGTGGAGTGCTGAGAAGTCACAGCTCACAGCAACCTCCAGCTCTTGGGCTTAAGCGGTTCTCTTGCCTCAGCCTCCCAAGTAGCTGGGACTACAGGCGCCTGCCACAGCGCCTGGCTAATTTTTGATGCAGTTCGGCCAGGGCCGGGTTTGAACCTGCAGCCCTTCGTATATGGGGTCGGCGCCCTATTCGCTGAGCCACAGGTGAGAAGTTTTTATATTAAAACTAACTTTGTGCATGATGAAAGTAAAACACGAAAATGAAAATAACTTACCCTACTCTTTATTGTTAGCAAGAAGAGTCTGTCCCGAAGAAGAACTTTCTGGTACCAAATTTCATGCTATTATGCTGGCAATCATAATTAGCATAAGTGTAATTGGACTAAACACTTTTTTATTCTTTTTTTTTTAATTTCTAAGATAAAGATTGATATTAAAGGTTCAATATTTTTGTCGCTAAAATTACTGTCCCATGAAAGCGGGTTTTCTTGCAGTTTATACAGGCAATCTTAACAGAACTGCTATTAACTGCACAGACGATCACAGTTATTATAGTACCCAGAGTGAGCCTGAATCAATTGTACAGCAACGTGAAATCATGTTCCTTGCTGGTTTTATGAACAGGGCCCTGTGTTTTTATAATAAGGAAGTAAATAATAAAAATAGAATAGTCAAAATGAAAAATAAAAACAGTTATTCTAAGGGAAAGTAAAACAACTTAAAATTAGCTAATCAATGTGACATAATCAAGAAGTTTCTGAATATACTTTCAAATTATAGACTGTCAAACTCATATTTTTTTTGATGAGCAGTGCCCTGTGAGCTATGTTGCAAAATATAGGCATTCCATGAGAATATAGTGATTGTTAAAATGTTTACCCTTATATGATTATCTTCTAATAATTATGAACTAACTTCTGTATTAAATCCATTAGAGTGTCTCTATGTTCACAGAATTTCTATAAGTTACTAACATGCCAGTTACTATTATACTACTACGGTAATCCATTAAAAACAAAGTATAAAATTATTGCCTTATGAACAACTGACTATAAAAAAATGAAAGTAAAATCAGGTTAATGTGAAATAGCCATAAAGGGAACATAAGGCTTACAGAAGTGCCATAACACGAGAAAAAATTCAAGAAGAAAATTGTTTAAAAAATACGTAGAAGGCTAAGCAAAGAAATGATGACCAATCAGGAAGCTGGCATTTGCATAAAGACCATCAAACAAATGCAGATACTGAATGTGAAATGACTTAGACGCTCATTGAACAGAAAAATACAGAAAATATGAAGATTATAGAATGAGAAGGAGATAATTCCATGATGACCGATGGACCTTCCTTTCGATGGCTCCCACCTTTTTTTTTTTTTCACATTTTTTTTGGCTGGAGCTGGGTTTGAACCCGCCACCCTTGGCTTATGGGGTCAGTGCCCTACCTCTTGAGCCACAGGCACCCCCCTATGTCTCCCTTCTTATACAGGATAGAGTTGGTTAGTTTCTTGTAGTGAAAATGGTTACTCATGGTCTGGCCTCTACTCACTTTTTCTACTTTGGTCAACATCAGCCCCTCTAGCCTGCTGAGCAACCCACTCTGTAACAAAGCATATTTGCCCCGAATTCTAACTTGATTAAAGCACAGCCTACTGGCTTCAGTACTGAACTCTCAGACCATTGTGATATTACACGGTAAGTTCCTTTCTTCCCTCCACTCCTTCCTATTTTTTTTTTTTTTTATCTCAGTTGTCCCACTTATATTCTTCGCGACAGGAACTCTACTTTATTCCTTTCTATAGTCCCAGAATAGGCCACATTGTATGGTCAAAATAAATCAACAAATTAAAATATATGTCCCCTTAAGGAAAATGAAACTCTTCATAGAAATGAAAAATATTCCAATAGATATAAAATATAAAATTAGTTTAACTTAAAGAGTAACGCATTACAAGCTAAAAGAGGAAATTGGTGGTGTAGTATTTTTGGCTTATTTAGTCAACTTTCTAGGGAAGAGAACCAGGGCAAACATATTTAAATAGAAAAAGCAGTGAACTGAGAGTCAAGGCAGTAGGGATGTCTTAAATCTGCTATTAAGCAAATCTGTCAGGAGAAAAACAACATATTATCTGTACCATTATGAAAAAAATAAAACTACATACCTTTCTTCTTTATTGCTATTTGCTGTATCATACGTAACAAAACATGTCACAAATCTTCTTTCATAAACAATAATGCACTTAGTTAATTAAAATTTTTGAGCTATAGTTTTGACTATTTTCAATAATAAAATACAACGGACAATATGGTGCATTCAAGCCACCGTCACAGGCAGCAGGACGTGAAACCGTCTTGGGCAGCAACAGGATGGGTGCCTGACATGTGCGCCTGAGCTGCCTGTTGTCCTCTGGGGAGACTTCTGTGCTCCTGACTGATACCCAGTTCATTATTCTTTCCAGACATATCAAAGTCTGAGCCAGCTGAGCCCAGTGAGTTTGAATGTTTCTAGTACCGGCTCTCAGGTCAGAGTGGAAATGCTCTGTCCAAGGTGCACCATTTAATCCCCTGCAGGATAAAATCCAGGTGCTCTTTCCCCTGCTAGGATGGTTATGGGGGCACATGGGGAGAGTGGGTCTTCAATATCCAGAACCCTGAATAAACAAGAACAGAAATAAATAAACAAATAAAACAAAATAAATTTGGTTGTCTTAGGCCACTGAAAATTCGGGAGAGTTTAATTCCACAGCATAACCAAGTCTCCCCTGTTAGAGAATTCATGTGTGTGAGATTTTTGACATCAATGTGAACGTTATTAGTTTAAGTGTCCAGAGGCAGGTAATAATGTTAATGTCAACAACAGCTGGACCGATGGGTATTGAACAGCTTTGATATGAAGTTAGTCAAACAGAGGCTTCAATTTCTTGCATTTTCACAGAATCCTTTCCAAACCTGTAGGAAGGAACCTAGGAATGTTTACAAATAGAAATATTCACAAAACATGCAAAAGAAGATAATCAGTAAACTCAGTAAACTCAGTCATTTGAGACCACTGTCTCTTTTTGCTTCAACCTCCCCTTAACCACATTTTTTTTCTTCATGTTGAGTAAAATTAGAATTGCTACATCATTTCTGACGTTTATCTAAGGTGAAGTTGTGTTGGAGATGCATTTAGTTCAAGTCTAATGGAATATAATGTAATTTATAGCTAAGTTGTTGTTAGCCACGGCGGTGCAGAAATGCTTTCCACAATATTTCTACAACCTTCTGTCCCAATCAACCCAGTGTTTTGCAATAGAAATATATCCTGTCACACCTGGTATCAGAATAATTTAGGTTGTGGAGAAATAATCAAATGTGTATGTACAGAGTTATAAAGTATAATATTGCATTTCATTGTTCAATTCTCAAATGTAAGGGAAAACTCAGAGAAAAGCAGAGAATTTGTTTTTTAGAGGATCCTAGTCAAAACTGAAGGTCTCTTATCTGTAATATAGTAAAAAAATATGAGGTATAACCATAATGTATTTTTTTTCTTTTTTGGTAAAGTTTCACCATTACTATTGACAGGGAGTATGGCTATTCATGAAGCTTTATATTTTAAATGTCAAAAATGTTCAATAATTCAAAAAACATCTATGCAAAAGGGAAGGAATTCCTTTCTATTCTCTGAGAGAAGTTATTACAAAATTAATATAATATTAAGATGTGATCAAGCATAATACAGTCAAAAAGGCAGAAAAAGAATTTTATAGGAATAGTAGAAAAGAACATTTTTAAATTTGTATATGTTTCTAGTATTTATCATTTATTTTATTTGTAATTTCTGTTATTCATTTTCTCTTGATAAATAGGTACTCAATTTAGTAGCTAATTTTTAATTTATAATTTGGTGTTATCCTTTTAGAGAAAATTCTAACTTGCATAAGCTTCTGCTTTGAAATGTCGAACTCACAGCATCATAGTTATTCCTATTATATAGAAGTAAATCCTTTGGAAAAACTTGCTTTTGAATGATGTGTTCCACCTCCATCCACATTATTCTTTTTTTTTTTTTTTAACCCCTCCACCATCACATTTTTATTCCTTCAAAAGAGACTTACATTTTTGTTTTTCTGAGACAGAGTCTCACTCTATCAGCCTGGATAAAGTGCCCTGGTGTCATAATAACTCACAGCAACTTCAAACTCTTGGGCTCAATTGATCCTCCTGCTTCACTCTCCTCAGTAGCTAGGAGTACAGGCACTTGCCACAACACCCAGATAATTTTTCTATTTTTAGTAGAGACAGGGTCTTACTTTTGCTCACCCCAGTCTCAACTCCCGAGTGCAAGTGGTCCACCTGCCTCAACCTCCCAGAGTGCTAGGATTATAGGTGTGAGCCACCCTGCTTAGTCCAGATTTACATTTTATTTATTTATTTATTTATTTATTTTTTAAACTGGTATGTTCCTTTTGGGGGGGGGGCTCAACATCGTTTTATTTTTTAATTTTTTCTTTTTTTGTAAGACAGAATTTATTCACAGAAAAGAAAGAAAAGAATACAGAAAACATTAAGGCACCTGTTAGAGGGAGAACATTCTAGTGGGGAGAGAGAAGCTCCACATTATTCTTAGTGAAGCATCACAGGAATAGAAAAGCATGAATCCTATGGATTCAACTTTGATATGAGGACAATTAATGACAATGAATGACATGGTGGTACATGGGGGAAGGAGAGAGCAGACAGAGAAGGATGGAGGGGGTGAGGAAAAGGAAAAGAAAAAAATAAAGAAAAGAAAACAAAATAGTGACTAATTCTCACATAAATTGGATTTAATTTTGGTCAAAATATATTACATAAACATTAATTTTTAATTCAACTTGTTAATATGTTGTTTAAGATATTGCATCCTCATTTATAAGTGAAATATGTTTGTAATTTCCTGTTATAATAATATAGTTTTCCAATTTTAATATTAGGTGTATCCAGATGAAGTAGAATGATTTTGAAGTATTTCTTGTTTTTCTATTGTCTATAAGATTTGGCAAAATCTGTTTTTTGAACTTATCTTTTATTTTTATTTATAAATATTACTTGTCTATTTTTTGAGACTTTGGAAAAAAATAATAAGTTAACTGATGACTCCATAATAAACCTCAGAATCAAAGCATTCTATGATAGACATACACTTATTTGACAATGTGAATGTTACTTTTTTTGCATTATTATTATTATTGCTCAATAAAAAAACTTGTTTTTGATAAGTTGAAACTCAGATAATGCACAATAAACTTATACCGCTGAGGCTACAGTTTTAAATACAAGATTGTTCATAATATATGTTCATTGTTATTGGCTGTAGTCAGCAAGATATTAATAGAGAAAGAGGAGCTCAGAAAACAGCTAGCTGTAACTGATGGAAATAGATTTTTGACCTATTTTAGGACCCCAGAGGGTTGGAAGAAGAAACTTCTATTCAACCCCAAATTGTGAAATGTATCATTTGAAACATAAAAGCAAGAGATTTAAATATCCTACACATAGTCAAAGTGATCTTATTAGCAATAGCAAAAATCTAACAATTGCCCAAATGTTCATGATTGGTGAATAGATGCATTTTTCTGTATCCATAAAGGAGAATAATACCAAGAAGCAATAAAAAAAGGATGCAAGTTAAAATAATTACATTGAGTGTAACAAAATTCCATTCATACAAAATTATATACAGTGTCATCAAGCTATTGCCACAAAAAATCTACAGTTACAAAGAGAAGATTAGGCTCGGCGCCTGTGGCTCAGCGGGCTAAGGCGCCAGCCACGTACACCTGAGCTGGCGGGTTTGAATCCAGCCTGGGCCACCAAACAACAATGACGGCTGCAACCAAAAAATAGCCGGGCGTTGTGGCGGGCCCCTGTGGTCCCAGCTACTTGGGAGGCAGAGGCAGGAGACTCATTTGAGCCCAGGAATTGGAGGTTGCTGTGAGCTGTGATGTCACAGCACTCTATCCAGGGTGACAGCTTGAGGCTCTGTCTCAAAAAAAAAAAAAAAAAAAAACAGAGAAGATTAATTGCCACCAGGGGTAAAGTATAGAAGGAAGGACATCTTTGTAAACAAGAAAGGAAACTTCTGCTGGCAATGAATCTGTTCGCTATCAGTGTGATGATGTGCTCACAAAATTAATATAATATTTAGATGTAATCAAGGAACATACAATCAAAAAGTCAGAAAAAGAATTTTATAGGAATAGTAGGAAGATACATTTTTTCTACTATTGTTTTTATCCATCTTCCACATGTAACCTCGATGGACTCATCTATTTGATTCCAAATCAACAACAAGCATCTCGTGCCAATCATCATAACTAAACTCTTTTTTTTAATTTTTAATTTTTTGTTTTTTTTGGTTGTTTTTGGCAGGGGCCAGGTTTGAACCCGCCACCTCCTGTATATGGGGCTGGTGCCCTACTCACTGAGCCACAGGCGCTGCCCTGTAACTAAACTCTTTCCTAGAATACTTTACAGAGAATGCTTTTGTTCTGCTGTTTTGTTTTGTTGAGAGTTTAGTCGCACAGATAGTGACTAAACCAATCAATACACACAGTGATTGATTTATTGACCTCAATAAAATGTCTTACCAAAGGGATTTGAGAAACAAAGACTGATTAAGACTCAATTTGTTACATGAAGCCAATAAAAAATAGGACCAATTGACTGTTTAGAGTCTGGAGGGATGGAGCTGGCTCCCTGAGTAGCCTTTTAATTGAGTGATGGGAGCAGGTGTTGGGAGGCAGAGGGGAACAGATGCTACAAAGAAGATGGACTAAAATGTCTCAGTGAAGTCTGAGAAGACAAACACATCTGTGTATTTGGGTTAAATGTGGCAGTGATGGGGCGGTGCCTGTGGCTCAGAGGAGTAGGGCGCCAGCCCCCTATGCTGGAGGTGGCATGTTCAAACCCAGCCCCGGCCAAAAACTGCAAAAAAAAAAAAAAGTGGCAATGATGAAGTATAAAGGAGAGAAATAAATGTATTTGTGTGACTAAACTCTAAACAAAACAGAACATCAGAACAAAAGTATTCTCTGTAAAGTATTCTAGTAGAGAGTTTAGATATGATTATTGGCATGAGATGCTTGTTGCTGGTGTAGAATTAAATAGATGAGTCCACTGAGGTTAAATATGGAACACAGATAAAACAAAGAAGCTCTCCCTCATGTTAATAAGGTTTTCTGAGGGAAAAAGCAAATGATGGACCAGGGGTATTGTATGTATATCATACCCAAATTCAGCAGCAAATAATCATTACCGCAGTAATCATCAATGGCGGCATTGAATTCAAGTTATAATGATGTAATATTGTAATCAAACAAAAAGAGGATGGTTTTGTGGAAAAATAGGAATCTAGGTCTAAAATGTTAAAACAAATTGGGGCTGCAAGCTGGCTACTGGCTGAGAAAAAATCTTAACTTCTTACTCCATTTCACACACATACACACAGCCACAAATACTCAAGAAAGAACAGGCCCAAATATCTCATTTTCTTTGGTTGTCAACAACGTCACCCATTTTAGTATCTTTAAAAAGTCACAAGATAAATGATAACAACAAGAACCAAAAACACTACAGGACCACAATTGGAAATGATGAAGAGTTTGTTAGCTAAAGATTGATCTCCACGGCAAAGACAGTTGGTGAGGAGCCACATCTTTATAAGAGGGTGTCCTCACGATACTTTGAAAGGAGGAGAGAAGTCAACTAAATTTTCTTAGCAAACCAGGTGGTCAAGTAATCATCCTCCTTGTCAGGCCAGGAAAAGAATGAAATTATTCCAAGAACAAAAGTTAAGATACCTTCTATTTCAGATAGTTAGTTGCTTGTAATTTGGGGAGGAAAAAAGGAAAAGTAAAAGAAAACTCAGAGAACTACAGGCTTCCTGCTCTGCTCGTGGAGGTGACACCAACCCCTTTCCTTCCCTGTCTCCATCGCTTCCTGCACAAGCTCGTGAAATACCGCCTAGTATTCAGTATTCGGTATTCGTGAAATGCCGCCTAGTACAAGTATTCTCACTTGTAAAATATCACTTACAAAATATCAACAGTTGTTCATGACTTTAAATTTGTTTTCACCAGTTATAAATTGATGGATATGAGAATATGTTTATGAACTTTATATAGGGACACATATAAAAATATATATCCATACAAGGAGACCATAAATACTCATAACAGTGTGCTAACCATTATCACCAATGGTTAAAGTTCCTGCTTTGAATCAAGAACTGATTTTACATCTGTAGTCTTATATTTGCTAGCTGTGTGGCTTTTGCATATCTCAAGTGTTCTATCTATAAACCAAGTACATAGTTCAGACACTCCTTTACTTACGATATGGTTACGCCTCATAATCCAATCATAAATTGAAAATATCATAAATCTATAATGCACTTAATTTGCCTAAACTATGGAACATCCTACCTTAATTAGCCTACCTTAAATATACTCAGAATATTTCCACTAGCCTACAATTTGGCAGAATCATCTAACACAAATCCTACTTTATAATAAAATACTGAATGTCTTATGTAATATTTTCAATACTGTAGTGAAAATAGGAAGCCAAACAGTTGCATAAATACTTGAAATTGGCTTCTACCGAATAGTCATCATATTTGCAACAAAGTAAAGTTAAAAAAAAAAAAAAAACTTACTAAATGTTCAACATACTTGCCCTACGGTAACGACAAAAAAATTTAACTCCAATCACTACCTGTCAGCAACCAACTGAGTTAGGAACCAAATGTAGTCGTTCTGAGTATTAAATGAAATAACCCTTTTTATGTGCTCAACTAAATGTCTAGCACAGAGCGAGGACTCTAAACATGGCTATAATTTTTATTACATGAGAAAATGACATTTCTAAGCCTCAAAAATGATGAAATAAAAAAATTACCTTTGCCTATGGCCTCTGGAAAAAAATAATGGAAATAAAACTTTTCCTGGGAGAATAGCACTGTCGGATAACTCCGGTTCTCTATTATTTTTTTCACAAGAAATGAGCTATGATGTGAAGTTTTCACTTCATATGAATTATTCTGAATGTATCAGGAGGGTGGAGAGCTAATTAAATAAGGTTTGGGCTGTAGAAAAAAAATTTTTTTCCTTTGGCCTAAAGCCAACAGAACAGGAATAAAAGGATGAAACAAAGAAGAAAAAGTGTTCTTATGCTGGTGAATTCTAATGAAAGTCAGGGTTCATGGGTCAGGGTATAAAAGTATGGGGTGCCCTAAGTAACATTTCACTGCAAAGAACCTGCAACCATTTGCATCTTTTATGCTTTCTTCAAATGTAAACATGTGTAGGTTACAAAATGTAGAGAGGAGAAAAGAGTGTTAATTTGTAATGTTATAATATGTTGACTACTGAATGAAAACAAAAGATACAGCAGCAATGTGATTCTTTTGCCAGGGACATAAGGGTAGATGGGAAAAACAATATTATAACAGAGTTGCAAACAGCCAAAGGAAAGAGAAAACCAAGTCAAATAAAATAACATGGATTCCTTTGATTGGTTTGATTTCAGAATGACATTTATGCAAGGTCCAAGGGATTTTCCACTTTTGTTAGCTTAATTGTTGAATTGTTTTTGAAGGAAACATAAATTCCGTAGACGTAAGAAGATCGCGGAGAAAGCTGAGGGGACATGGTGATTGACTAAGTGTAGGCTCTTGAACTTCAGCAGCAGAGGTCTGTGGATCTGGGTTCATTGGAGGGCTATAAATCTACTCAGTTCATTCACTCCGTGCATCCTCCTCAACCAGATCCGGAAAACCAGGACTATGACTTGTTACGAAACATTGCCTGTAATTCCATATCAATCGAAGAAAATCAATTATTAAAGCAAGGATTCCAGGGTGTCAGAAATCATTCTCTGGATCTGGAAACTCTGAAGTAGTAACAGAGGAAAGGTGTCACTTCTTTTTTTTTTATTTTGTTATTTTTTTATTATTATTAAATCATAGCTGTGTACATTAGCGCACTCATGGGATACAATGTGTTGGCTTCATATACAATCTGAAATATTTTCATCCAACTGTTCGACATAACCTTCATGGGATTTTCTTGGTTATCGTATGAAAACATTTGTATTCTGCGTTTTGTAAGTTTCACATGTACCCTTTTAAGATGCACCATAGGTGTGGACCCACCATTTAGATAATAGGTGGAGTCTACCCTTAGGGAGATGTAGAAGAGTGTCAGACAAAGAATTGTTACCTAAGATTAAAATGGTAGATTCACAATGGTGAAAACAGACTCCCATATCCTGGGACAAAATGCTGATTAGTCTTATCAACTGGATAGATGAAAATGCTGTTCTTGACAGCTGGATAGACAGTAAGTCTGTGGATCATGAAATATGGGATTGTCATCAGTCTTCACAGTAATAAATATAATACCTGGGCACTGTGGTGCCCCAGTGACAAACAGTTGATCGTTAGATTGGTGTGTGTGTCCTAATTTCTTATGTACTTACTTCCTCTGTTCTCTCCTTTATAGAAAAAAACAAAGTGTCTCAACTCGCTGTCTCTCCAATTTCTCCCCCTCCCATTGTCCCCTCAACCTACTTTTATTTTACCTTCCCACCTTAAAGAGTGTTTGTTAAAGTTAGGAATGACCTCTACTTTGCTCAAGCCCACATTTCTATTTCATTTGACATTTTATTTTGCCCACCAGCGGAATTAGACCAACTTTATCTTCTCTGCACACTCTTGGCTTTACTTTTTTCCCACCAGCTCCCCCTTCCTAGTTCTCCTTCTGGTTCTTCATTTATTTGACCTGATTCCATTAATGTTGAAATGTTCCCAAGTTTTTCCCTTGGATGTCTTTAGTTTTTCAACTTTCTCTCTCTCTCTCTCTCTCTCTCTCTCTCTCTCTCTTTATAGTTTTTGGCCAGGGCTGGGTTTGAACCCGCCACCTCTGGTATATGGGGCCAGTGCTCTACTCCTTGAGCCACAGGAACCGCCCACTTATTTACTCTCTTAATGATCATTTCCATGCCTGTGCCTCCTAAATCAATATATTGCTAACCTGAACTACTCTCAGGAAATTCAGAAATAAATAGACATCTCATTGTATGACATTCCAACTTGGACGTTTAAGAGAAATCTCACTAAATATGTCCAGAAGTGAATTAACAATCTTCTCCAACAGACTTCACTGCACTTGAATTTCTCTCCATCTCAGGAAACGATAGCCAGGTCTTCTCAGTTATTCCAAACAGATAACTCTGTGTTCTCCAAGGCTCCTCTCATTCTCTCACACCCTTCATTCAGTCTATGACTATATCCTGCCATTTTCACTGCCATAGTGAAAATATTTTCAGAATCCAAATATTTTTCGACAACTCCTTCCCTCATTTAAAACCATGATCATCATCTTATCTTGATTATCTGAATGGTTTCACTAACTTGTCTGTTTTTATAAGTCTTTTTTTCCCAACTAATAGAATAGGAGACAGAGTTTTGATTTAATTATTTCTTCCTTAATATGGAGAAAGAGCAACATATAATGATTAATACAACCTTACATCATAACTTATGAAAAATTTTTTTTTAATTTTTATTAAACCATAGCTGTGTACATTAGTGCAATCATGGGGCACACTGCGCTGACATCATACACAATCTAAAATATTTTCATCAAACTGTTTAACACAGCCTTCATGGCATTTTCTTAATCACTATATGAAGACATTTGTATTCTGCATTTAGTAAGTTTCACCTGTACCCTTCTAAAATGCACTGTAGGTGTGATCCCACCAATCACCCTTCCTCTCCCCTCCCCTGCCTTCCCTTGCCCTTTTCCCCATATTCTTGTGCTATAATTGGGTTTTAGTTTTGCGTAATTCTTAAAAGAGATTCCAAAATATTCTGAAAAGTGAAAAGCAACAGCAGAAATCATTCAAAGAAATCCCGGCTACACTTATATCTGAGCATGACCATTTGATGTGTGTATTCATTTCTGTCATAGATTATATGTGCATCATCCCCATTATTTACTTTTATTTTGCCATTTTCATGCGTACCAGAAAACTTTAGGTGCTGTGCTGGTTTTTTTTTCTTATTTTATTTTTTTAGTTTGGGAGATTTTTCTAGTTGCTATAACTTGCTCTGTCTAAGGGAAAGCAGTGAAGAATTAGCATTCCTCACAGCAACCTTCAACTAATGACAATTGAATGTCGGTGTATAAATGCCCCAGCTATCGAGTCTCTTGGCTGGGATAACTCTCGGATGTGTTTGTTAGATTGAGTCTCAGCAATTGTAAAGTCTAATTGTACACAGAGGTCACTTGTCTGGCTACCAACACACTAGTTGCCTTTCCTTCCTTAACCCTTTCCTGACTGGCATATAAGCATTTGGGGATCAATTTCCAAGCACATTATTCACTCTCCAATACTCTAATTATCAACAAGAATTTTCATCAATAATCCTAAATTACCTTGTTTTAATGTTAATAATGCTATGTGATGAAACAAGACCACCATCCATACACAAATCCCACGCGAACCTCAGTGTTGCCGTGGTACAGGGGAGATGAAATCAGCAGCCTAGCTAATGAGCACGCAGCAGGAGAATCCAGGGCTTTCTCCTCCTGTGCTGACCCTTGCTACCTCGTTTGTGAAATTCCATTTAATTATATCATTAAGTGGTACCGACACAGGCCAGTAAGCCACAAGGGGTAAATATGCCCATCAAAGTTTTAACACACTTCCATCATCGTTAATTCTTTAAACCTCACTGAAGTCATTCAATGTCAATTCTACGTTTCCAGAGATCTGCCTTAAAATCTGTCCATATATATTTTATAGTTTCAGTTTTACCATAAGTCCAC
>CAUYON010113487.1:0-16387 GCA_963573935.1 Arctocebus calabarensis
CATTTGCCACAGCCCATGTCCCTGGGGCTTTGTATAAAGAAAGAGGACTTTTAACTTCTGGGGGAAAGGGCATTAAAAACAGGGAAGAAATCCTTGCCCTACTAGAGGCTACCTGCCTGCCAGCCCAATTTGCCATCTTTCATTGCCATGGGCACCAAAGAACAGATGCACCCATTGCATGGGGAAATGCACTGGCAGATCGGGCAGCCAAAGCAGTAGCCCTAAACCCAGTAGAACCCCTTCACATTCTCCCAATCCTGCCGGACTGTCTGCTACCACCTTCGCCAGTTTATTTACAAAAAGAAAAAGATAAAGGCAATTGCCTGGGCTACCTAGCAGCCCCCAAAGGCTAGCTCATCTACCCAGATGGCCGCCCCTTCCAGGAGGCATTAGGAAGACAACTCATTAACCAGTTACACCAAGGAACCCAGCTAGGGGCCACAAATCTCAGTCAACTCATCTCAAAACACCTGGTATTCCCCATCTCCGGAAATGGACTAAGAATGTAGCCTCCAGGTGCCTCCCTTGTAACAAGGTAAATGCTGCCGAGTGCCTCAACACACAGGATCACATCTCCGGGGAACTAACCCAGGGGAACATTGGGAACTGGACTTCACTGAGATCAAACCAGGTTGGTATGGATATAAATATCTATTAGTTTTTGTTTTAGTTTTTTTGAGACAGAGCCTCAAGCTGTCACCCTGGATAGAGTTCTGTGGCATCACAGCTCACAGCAACCTCCAATTCCTGGGCTCAAGCGAATCTCTTGCCTCCGCCTCCCAAGTAGCTGGGACTACAGGCACCCGCCACAATGCCCGGCCATTTTTTGGTTGCTGCCGTCATTGTTGCTTGGTGGGCCCGGGGGCTGGATTCGAACCCGCCAGCTCAGGTGTACGTGGCTGGCACCTTAGCCTGTTGAGCCACAGGCGCCGAGCCCCCGGTTATTTTTCTATTTTGCTGTTTAGCCAAGGCCGAGCATGAACCCACTACCTTTGGTATATGGGGCTAGCGCCCTACTCGCTGAGCCACAGGCGCTGCCTTTTTTTTTTCTTTTTTTTGAGACAGAACCTCAAGCTGTCACCCTGGGTAGAGTGCTGTAGCATCACAGCTCACAGCAACCTCCAATTCCTGGGTTCAAGTGAGTCTCCTGCCTCTGCCTCCCAAGTAGCTGGGACCATAGGCATCCGCCACAACGCCCGGCCATTTTTTGCTTGCTGCCGTCATTGTTGTTTGGCGGGCCCAGGCTGGATTCGAACCCGCCAGCTCAGATGTACGTGGCTGGCACCTTAGCCCGTTCAGCCACAGGCGCTGAGCCATTTTTTTTTTTTTTTTTTAAAGATAGAATCCTACTCTGTTGCCTATGCTTGAGTGCCATGGTGTCAGCCCAGCTCACAGCAATCTCAAACACTTGGGTTCAAGTGATCCTTCTTCCTCAGCCTCCCAAGTAGCTTGGGACTACATGTGCCTGCCACAATACTCAACTAATTTTTCTATTTTTAGTAGAGACAGGGACATCCTCTTACTCATGTTGGTCTGGAACTCCTGAGTTCAAGTTATTCTTCTAATTTGGCCTCCCATAGTGCTAGGAGTACAGGTGTGAGCCACCATGTTGGGCCCTCACAGCAAATCTTTGAAGTTAAATATCTAAATTGATACTTTCCCCAAGCTAACCCTGCTGAATACTGATGGAGCTTGCTGGCATAAACAGGTCTGTTTGTTGATGACATTGATGACACTTGAGTCCTTTCCTTATTAGAGTGGTTTCCTTAACATTTTGGGAGTTCTTAGACTCCTTTGAGAATCTAGTAAGAGTTAAAGACCTGTGAAAAGTACATGCATATAATTTTGGATATAATTTCAGATTCTCTGATCTCTGGAGTGAAATTCATTTATATGCATCTAATACTGTCTCAACATTATTCTGCAAATTTGAAGCCCATTTCATGTGCTGTAAGGATACCAGATGAATAAGATGGTTGTTTTTGTATTCCAGGAACGTGTAGTCTGTCGAAGTATAAGTCCCATAAGAGAACTGTTTTAGGATGATAGAAATAGTCAGGGAGAGCTGACTCTACCAGTCTGGTTCATGGAGGGCTTAGAGCATTTATGCTTGACCTTAAAAAAGATCTGTAAAATTGGATCACTTAGAAATAGAAAAGTAGGGCAACACCTGTGGCTCAGTGAGTAGGGCGCTGGCCCCATACACCGAGCGTGGCGGATTCAAACCCAACCCCAGCCAAACTGCATCAAAAAATAGCTGGGCGTTGTGGCAGGTACCTGTGGTCCCAGCTACTCAGGAGGCTAAGGCAGGAGAATTACCTAAGCCCGAGAGCTGGAAGTTGCTGTGAGCTGTGACTCCATGGCACTCTACCAAGGGTGATATAGGGAGACTCTTGTCTCCACAAAAAAAAAAAAAAAGGTTTGGCGCCTGTGGCTCAATGGGCTAAGGCGTCAGCCATATACACCTGAGCTGGTGGGTTCGAATGCAGCCCGGGACCGCCAAACAACAATGACGGCTGCAACCAAAAAATGGCCTGGCATTGTGGCGGGCGCCTGTAGTCCCAGCTACTTGGGAGGCGGAGGCAGGAATTCCTTGCTTGAGCCCAGGAATTGGAGGTTGCTGTGAGCTGTGATGCAACGGCACTCTATCCAGGTGACAGCTTGAGGCTCTGTCTCAAAAAAAAAAAAAAAAAAAATAAATAGAAAAGTATTGAGGCACGGCGCCTAAACCTCAGCAGCTAGGGTGCTAGCCACTTAGACCCGAGCTGGCGGGTTCAAACTCAGCCTGGGCCTGCCAAACAACAATGACAATTACAATCCAAAAACAGCTGGGTGTTGTGGCGGGCACCTGTAGTCCCAGCTGCTTGTGAGGCTGAGGCAAGAGAATTGCTTAAACCCAAAGTGTTTGAGGTTGCTGTGAGCTATGATGCCACAGCACTCTTCTGAGGGCGACATAGTAAGACTGTCTCAAAAAAAAAATGCTAGAAAAAATTAAATGAAAAACAAATTGAAGTGTATACTTTTAGTAGGTTTATTATAGAAAATGACCGTCAAATTGTTGTAAGAGTGATTGCTCTATGCTTTCTGTGTCAGCAGGGGCAATTTGGTTGATTGATTGATTACAATATAGAAGGTACTTTCCCACAATAGTACCTTCTATAGGTACTATAGGGCCCAACATGGTGGCTCATACCTCTACTCCTAGCACTTTATTTTTTTAGTTTCTTTTTTTTTTCTTTCTTTTTTTGTGAGACAGAATCTCACTTTGTCACCCTTGGCAGAGTGCTGTGGCATCATAGCTCACAGCAACCTTAAACTCTTGGGCTCAAGTGATCCTCTTGGCTCAGCCTCCTGAGTAGCCGGGACTATGAGTGCCTACCATAAAGCTTGGCTATTTTTAGAGACGGATCTCATTCTGACTTAGGCTGGTCTCGAACTGGTAAACTCATAGGCAATCCACCTGCCTCGACCTCCCAGAGTAAGAGGGTTACAGGTGTGAGTCACCATGCCTAGTTAGTATAGACTTTCTTTCATTTTTTTTTTTTTTTAGACAGAGCCTCAAGCTGTCACCCTGGACAGAGTGCTGTGGCATCACAGCTCACAGCAACCTCCAATTCCTGGGCTCAAGCGAGTCTCCTGCCTCTGCCTCCCAAGTAGGTGGGACTACAGACGCCCGCCACAACACCCGGCCATTTTTTAGGTTGTAGCTGTCATTGTTGTTTGGTGGGCCCAGGTTGGATTCAAACCTGCCAGCTCAGGTGTACATGGCTGGCGCCTTAGCCGCTTGAGCCACAGGCGCCAAGCCAGTATAGACTTTCTTTTCTTTTCTTTCTTTTTTTTTTTTTTGAGAGACTCTCATTGTGTCGCCCTCGGTAGAGTGCAATGGCATCACAGTTCACAGCAACCTCAAACTCTTGGGTTAAGTGATTCTTTCACTTCAGCCTCCCAAGTAGGTGGGACTACAGGCACCTGCCACAATGCCGGGCCTGGGCCAGGCTTCAACCCGCCAGCCTAGGTATATGTGGCTGGCGTCCTACTCACTGAGCTATGGGTGCTGAGCCTAAAATAGCTTTTCTTTTTTTTTCTTTTTCTTTTTTTATTTAAAGCACAATTTACCAAAATTGGCAGAAATAAAAATTATATATTTGAACATTCTTATGTCTAACAAATAAATGGAATCAAATAACAAAAACTTACAAATAGTTTCACCAGTGAATTCTTCCACATTAAAATAAAAGGTTCTTAACATCAACTGATAACATGCTTTAAAGTTTAAATTACTGATAACATTAAAAAGAGAAAACTCTTTTCTGACATTTAGAAGTCCAGAATAACTTTGATACCAAAATCTGATGAGAACATTATAGGAAAGAAAAGTTAGAGGCCAATTTCCTCATGAACATTGATATAAATATCTTTTAAAAATATTAAACATAATGTGGGTGTATATAAAAAGGATAATTCATCACTTTCAGGTAGTTTCATACTAGTAATTGTGGTTGGCTTAACAATTAAAAATCAAACCGTATAATTCAACACATTAAGAGAATGAAAGGTAAAAAAAAATCATCATCTGAAAAGGTGAGGAAAATGCCTTTAATAAAATTCAACTCATATTCATGGTAAAAAACTTTCATTTATTTTCTTTTTAACTTTTCTTGGAGGTCCTAGTAAGTTCATCAAAGCAATAGAGAAATGACAATGTAATTTGGGGGAAACAAAGATTATAGTATTTCAGAGAAAGTAAAAATCTCATGTAATTCTGATACAAGTCCTTCAGAAAACTCTTCAGAAATATTTACCAATGTTGAATATATAGATATTTTGCAACTCAGTAATTTCAAGGGTAGTTATAAATCCAACAGAAATGTATACAGAGATTATTCAAATTACATTTACAATAATGGTTATAGAGCATATTTTAATAATAAAACCTGGAAATTTATGTAATTTCTCAGGAATAGATAAATATCACAATAATAAAATTATATATAGCACATTGACAGAATACTATATGGTATAGAGATTAAACAAATGGTATATCAAACCTAAGAAACAGTATAGAGTAATGAAAATAATCAAATGACAACTGTATAGGAATATGGATGAATTGCACAAAGAAAAATGAAAAAAATGCACAAAAAGAGACTGTATACTGTATGATTACCAATATGAAAATAATCAAAAACCTGTAGAACTAACCTATGATGTTTGAAGACAGTATGTTACCTTTGGGAAGATGCGGAAATAGTGAATGGATAATTTCAAAGGTTAAATAGTAACTTCAGGACGGTGCCTGTGGCTCAGCGAGTAGGGCGCCGACCCCATATACCGAGGGCTGTGGGTTCAAACCCGGCCCAAGCCGAACTGCATCAAAAATTAGCCGGGTGCTGTGGCAGGTTCCTGTAGTCCCAGCTACTGGGGAGACTGAGGCAAGAGAATCGCTTAAGCCCAAGAGCTGGAGGTTGCTGTGAGCTGTGACTCCACAGCACTCTACCGAGGGTGATAGAGTGAGACTCTGTCTCCACAAAAAAAAAAAAAAAAAAAAAGTAACTTCACAATGTAGAAACCTCTTAGGCACTGGCTTAATCAAGTGACCAAAATTTATATAACCACAGTTGAGACAAAACAATATCTTATGTCTCTTGAGAAGGA
Source organism: Arctocebus calabarensis (assembly GCA_963573935.1). NCBI lineage: Eukaryota > Metazoa > Chordata > Mammalia > Primates > Lorisidae > Arctocebus > Arctocebus calabarensis. The sequence goes on from CAUYON010113487.1 coordinate 5,656, forward strand.
GATATCATTTCTGTGGTTTTTACCAAAAAAGGCATAACCTAAATCTAGTCATGAGGAAATAAGAATTTTGTGTGTGGGGGGGGGGGTGGCGCCTGTGGCTCTTCGAGTGGGTTGCTGGCCCCATATACCAAAGGTGGCGGGTTCAGGCCCGGCCTCAGCCGAACTGCAAAACAGGAAAGTGGCCGGGCGTTGTGGCGGGCGCCTGTAGTCCCAGCTATTCAGGAGGCTGAGGCAGGAGAATCACCTAAGCCCAGGAGCTGGGGGTTGCTGTGAGCTGTGTGAAGCCACTCTACGGAGGGCAACAAAGTGAAACTCTGTCTCTATAAAAAAAAAAAAAGAATTTTTTGGGGGACATTATTGTGTATATTGTACTACAAAAATAGCTCACCTAATGTGCACAATACAAAGATATATTTCTTTTTCTTTTCTTTTTTTTACATATACATGTGCTTTTGCCTTCATGGAATTAAAAAGGCTTAAAATTTAATAACAGTAACAATGTTTAAGATAAAGACTAGAAACAAAAACTGGTAAAGAACGAAGGAAGATAAATACATTCAGAAAAGATCAGATGATTGCTGTACTGAAATATTAAGCAATAATAATAACAATGCAAAGAAAGTAACATTTACATTGTCAGATAAGAGTATGTTTATTGTGGAATGCTTTGACTCTGAGGTTCAGTATGGCATCATCAGTTAATTTCTTCTTATTTTTGTCCCCAAAGCTTCAAAAAAACAGACAACTAATATTCATGAATAAAAGTAAAAGATAATTTCGAAAAACAGATCATACCAAATCTTACAGACAGTAGAAAAAGAAGTACTTCAAAATCATTCTACTTAATCTGGATACACCTGATATTAAAATTGGAGAAAATATAGTATTATAAAGGGGAAATTACAAACATATTCCACTTATAAATGAAGATGCAATATCCTAAACAACATATTAACAAGTTGAATTAAAAATTAATGTTTAAGTAATATACTTTGGTCAAAATTAAATCCAGTTTATGTGAGAATTAGTCACTATTTTCTATGTTTTTTTTTTTCCTCTCTTTTCCTTTCCCTCATCCCCTCCCTCTTTCTATGTCTGGTCTCCCCTTCCCCCATGTCCCACCGTGTCATTAATTGTCCTCATATCAAAGTTGAATATGTAGGATTCATACTTCTCCATTCCTGTGATGCTTCACTAAGAATAATGTGTTCCACCTCCATCCAGGTTAGTACAAATGCTGCAAAATCTCCATTTTTTTTGATGGCTGAATAATATTCCATGGTATACATATACCACAGCTTACCAGTCCATTCCTGGGTTGAAGGACATTTAGGATGTTGGTTTTTTTTCTTTGAGACAGACTCTCACTTGGTCGCCCTGGGTAGTGCTGTTGTGTCATTGCTCACAGCAACCTCAAACTCCTGGGCTTAAGTGATTCTCTTGCCTCAGCCTCCCAAGTAGCTGGGACTATAGGCGCCTGCCAAAACACCTGGCTTTTTTTTTTTTTTTTTGAGACAGAGCCTCAAGCTGTCACCCTGGGTAGAGTGCCATGGCATCATAGCTCACAGCAACATCCAACTCCTGGGCTTAAACGATTCTCCTGCCTCAGCCTCCCAAGTAGCTGAGACTACAGCGCCTGCCACAATGCCAAGTTATTTTTCTGTTTTGCAGTTCGGCCGAGGCCGGGTTTGAAACCGCCACCTTCGGTATACGGGGCCAGTGCCCTACTCGATGAGCCACAGGTGCTGCCCTCAGAGTAATTTCTTAAATGGACAACTCTGTTATGACTATAGTGTTTCAAAGTGTTGATTTATAAATTACCACAAAATTGCAATACTTAAGAAAAAATTTTTAGCAGTAACCCTCCCCCCAGCATACACACCACACAATGCTTTGAAGTTTCTCTCTGGTGCTCTGCCTTAGCTGCCTTAGGTCTCTTACTCAGGTGGCTGACCACATTTTCCAGCAGAGAAAACTAAATACAATAGCAGAATTTAGATAGCTAGATTTCATTAATCTTTGAATTTGACTTTCAACACTGTTTAAATTAGATCTACATAGGGAATACAAAAATTAATGTTGATCCAATTGCCCCTTTTCCACTTAGGTCCCAGAGGACCTGTGGACTGTCATGTGATCCTTTGACTTTGTCACTTTTTTGAGGGTGAGTCATGGTGTATCAAAAAATGTCAGGTAAGGGTGGCGCCTCTGGCTTAGTGAGTAGGGTGCTGGCCCCATATACTGAGGATGGCGGGTTCAAACCCAGCCCCGACCAAACTGCAACAAAAAAATAGCCGGGCATTGTGGTGGGCGCCTATAGTCCCAGCTGCTCGAGAGACTGAGGCAAGAGAATTGCCTAAGCTGAGGAGTTGGAGGTTGTTGAGCAGTATGACAGCATGACACTCTACCGAAGGCAATAAAGTGAGACTCTGTCTCAAACAAAAAAAGAAAATCAGATAAGGCGGCGCCTGTGGCTCAAAGGAGTAGAGCGCCAGCCCCATATGCCAGAGGTGGCAGGTTCAAACTCAGCCCCGGCCAAAAAAAAAAAAAAGTCAGGTAACCTAAATTAAGGTATTATAGAGGAAAATGGCATATGTATATTTTATTTTATTTATTTATTTTTTATAGAGACAGAGTCTCACTTTATTGCCTTTGGTAGAGTGCCATGCCGTCACACTGCTCACAGCAGCCTCCAAATCCTGGGCTTAGGCGATTCTCTTGCCTCAGCCTCCCAAGTAGCTGGGACTACAGGTGCACGCCACAATGCTTGGCTATTTTTTTGTTGCAGTTCTGCCGGAGTTGAGTTTGAACCCACCACTCTCAGTATATGGGGCTGGTGCCCTACCCACTGAGCCACAGGCGCCGCCCGGCATGTGTATATTTTAAAATAATTTTTCCTAATTACAAGTGAATATGTCTATTGTAGAATATTTTTAAAAACTGAAATATGGTAAAAACATCAGCTGTCCCTTTATAGCCTTTGTTTGTTAACACTTGATTATTTTTCTCTTTGCTACATTTTGCCTTTTTTTATAAATTCAAATTCTAAAAAGAACCTTTGATCTTAAGGATTTGAGTAAAAATCATTTTTTGAAGTTGGCGTTTATTAAAATTTAGCTTATACTGTATACTTAATTGACTTTAAGAAATCTAAGGTAAAGATCAATAAGCTATTTTTACAAATTTTCAAATTATCTGCAGATAAATGCAGAACTAAATTTCAAACCTACGTCACCTTATTTACCAAGATCACTGCTTTTTATGCCATTGGATACTGTTAAACTCTGAAGTCTTTTTCTTTTTTTGAGACAGTTTTACTTTGTCACCCTCGATAGAGTGCTGTGGCGTCACACCTCATAGCAACCTCAAACTCTTGGGCTTAAGCAATTCTCTTGCCTTAGCCTCCAGAGTAGCTGGGACTATAGGCCAACCCCCCCACCCCCAATGCCTGGCTATTTTTAGAGGTGGGGCTCGCTTTGGCTCAGGATGGTGGAACCTGTGAGCTCAGGCAGTCCACCTGCCTCAGCCTCCCTGAGTACTAGGATTATAGGCCTGAGCCACCCTGCCCAGCCAACTCTGATGTCTTTTCTGACTTTTGGAAGCAAAAGTGCAGGGTGTCCCAGAAGTCACTCATGAAGTCTTCATACATAGGGAAAACAGGAAATTGTAGCTCAATGTACCTTTTTTTGTTTCATTTCATTTTATTTATTTATTTATTTATTTATTTTTTTACAAAATATTCATTCCAGAATTTTATAGAATATTTACAAAATATTCTCTAAATGTTAACCACAACTTTGTAATGATTGCACCTGCTGTTTTTTTTTTTTTTTTTTTTCGGAGACAGAGTCTTACTTTGTCACTCTCCATAGAGTTGTCATGGTGTCAACAGCTCACAATAACCTCAAACTCTTGTGTTTGAGCAATTCTCTTGCCTCAGCCTCTGAGTAGTTGGTACTACAGGTGCCCACCACAATGCCCTGCTCTTTTTAGAGAGGAGGCTGGCTCTGGCTCAGACTGGTCTGGAACCTGTGAGCTCAGGCAATCTACCCACCTCAGCCCCCCAGAGTGCTGAGATTATAGGCATGAGCCACCTGCCTGGCCCCTGCATCTGATATTTTGAGTTTGTCTATTTCTCATCTGTTATACTTTAGGATTCTAAAATTAAATTGTTTATTTCAAGGCTTAAAGAGAAATGATAGGCCTTCCTTAATACTTTCACCCTCAGTAAGCAAAGGGTAATCTTTAATCTTTTTTTTTTTTTCCTGAGACAGAGCCTCAAGCTGTTACCCTGGATAGAGTACTGTGGCATTACGGCTCACAGCAACCTCCAATTCCTGGGCTTAAGCGAGTCTCTTGCCTCCGCCTCCCAAGTAGCTGGGACTACAGGCGCCCGCCACAACGCCCGACCATTTTTTTTGGTTGCAGCTGTCATTGTTGTTTGGCGGATCCGGGCTGGATTCGAGCCCGCCAGCTCAGGTGTATGTGGCTGGCGCCTTAGCCCATTGAGCCACAGGAGCTGAGCCGTAATCTTTAATCTTTATCTCTTTTTTTATATTTAGCAGTATGTGTGTAGAATGGTTTGTGTTAGAGCCCAAAGGCTGTGCTAAATTTCTTTTTTTTTTTTCCAACTGCTGTAAACATCTATAATGTAGTATTTTCCCTAAGGAAATACTGTTAATAAAGTCCTTACTGTATTTAGATTTCCATAGTTGTTACCTGATGTCCTTCCTTCTGTTCCAGGATACCACATTGCATTTAGTTGTCATGTTGTATTAGTTTCCTCTGGTCTGTTGGAGTTTCTCAATTACCTTTTTTTTTTTTTTTTTTTCTGAGATGGGGTTTCACTTTGTCACCTGGGCTAGCATGCATGTGATTCTTGTGCCTTGGCCTCCTCATCATGACCCTAAAATCAGTAACTATTTCTCTAAGGCAGTGGTTCTCAACCTTTCTAATGCTGTGATCCTTTAATACAGTTCCTCATGTTGTGGTGACCCTCAACCATAAAATTATTTTCATTGCTACTTCATAACTGTAATTTTGCTACTGTTATGAATTGTAATGTACATATCTGATATGCTGGATGTATTTAGGCGACTCCTGTGAAAGGATCATTTGACCCCCAAAGGGGTCGGGACCCACAAGTTGAGAACTGCTGCTCTAAGGAGTCCTGTTTCCTTTTTTTGGAGAATGGTATCTAGAAATCTTGGGCAGTAGGGATGCTCATTTCTACTGGAGTGTCAGTGCTTTATAGGAGAGGGGTAGGCTATATGTGTATTTGTAGTAACCCCACATGGTCACATGTCTAAGTTTCTGTTTCTGTCCTGCTAACATGTATTAAGCAAAAACTTAAGTTCATAGTGGGCGTTGTGGGGGGCGCCTGTAGTCCCATCTACTTTGGAGGCTGAGGGAAGAGAATCGCTTAAGCCCAAGAGCTGGAGGTTGCTGTGAGCTGTGTGACACCACAGCACTCTACTGAGGACCATAGAGTGAGTCTCTGTGTCTACCAAAACAAACAAACAAACAAACAAAAAAACAAACTTAAGTTCATACTGATGCATTTGACTCTAATCAAGTAAGTGTTTATTCTAGTCATGCCTTTTTGTCTGTAATTTCCCTTTCTGACAATGAGAAACCTTACTCTCATCACCTATCATTTATTTAAAAGCAGTTTCAGAATCTTAACCTATACTCATGTGGGAAGCAAATTTATACCTAGAGTAGTGTTTATGTACAGTTCTTTTTGTCCTCTTGAGTTCATAGTCCAAATCTCATTTTTCAACATTCCTTAAGTCAGCTCTTTTTTCCTCCCATTTCCCATTTGCAATACAATTAATTTCATTTGTCACAGACTTCATTCCATTGTGTTTATTTTTAAAATTTATTTTGCATGCATTAAATTTTATTCTTCAAGGTATACGTATCTATGGGTTTTGACAAATGCATAGAGTTACTGTATCTACCACTTTAGGACTGTACAGAATATTTCCACTACCCTGAAATTCTGCTGTGTGTCCCTATTGCAGTCAAACACTATACACCCCCGTCTGCCCAAGCCATCCCTAGCTACCACTGGTCTGTTTTCTGTTCCTGTAGTCTTCTCTTTTCCAGAATGTTGTGTCTAACTTTGAGGTCTGACTTTCATTTACCAAAATGCACTTAAAATTCATCCACATCGTTGTATGAATTCATAGCTTGTTCCTTTTTATCCCTGAATAGTATTATTCTGTTGTGTACTTTCTACTACATACTTTCCCTTGTACCATGTTTTATCCATTTCCATGCTAAAGGACATCTTGGTTGTTTTCAGTTTTTATTTTTATTTTATTTTATTTTATTTTTGAGACAGAGCCTCAAGCTGTCACCCTGCATAGAGTGCTGTGGCATCACAGCTCACAGCAACCTCCAATTCCTGGGCTCAAGCGAGTCTCCTGCCTCCGCCTCCCAAGTAGCTGGGACTACAGGTGCCCGCCACAACATCCGGCCATTTTTTGCTTGAGGCTGTCATTGTTGTTTAGTGGCCCCGGGCTGGATTCGAACCCGCCCGCTCAGGTGTACATGGCTGGCGCCTTAGCCCGTTGAGCTACAGGTGCCGAGCCTTGTCTTGAGCTTTTTACAAAGCTCTGGTCTCCTTAGAACATGCTTAGCAATGGAGGCTGATGAACATATGAGGAGTCCAATTTTAAACTGAGGTCCACCACCTGTACCCCATGAGGATGTCATCTTTTAGTTTGTGGCTGAGCCTCAAATTCAGTTGAATGACAGGACTAGAAAGAATGTATTCCTCTGGGCCTTCTTGGGGGGATTCCAATTGCAACTTCCTTCCCAAGGAGGAAGCTGGCCATCCAGTTTCCACCCAGTCTACAGGTACAGAATCCCTGGCCTCGGATTCATCCCACAGATAGAGAAGTGACTCTACCCTTCCACAAAGGTAGATGTTGCTGAGTGGTGGCGGCATTTCAATACTGAGATCCCAAGTCCTTACCGTGCCCAGCACCTGTGCTGTATCATGAAGTTGTGTTCATAAATACTTCCCTACCCAGGCTACCAATATGAATTGCAGAGCATATTTTTAAGTGCCAGTTAGGATGATTAAACTTAGCGGTTATCCTTCCCTGAATGTAGGATGTTTTATTAGCTTGCATTCCTCCTAGATTAGACCCTGGGAACAGAGGAATAAAAGTTTCTTCAGCTGTGGAGGTGGGAGGAAAAGGCTGATTTTGGAACTTGGAGCATACCAGAGGTCAGGCTTCAGTGGGCAGCTAAAACACAGCCCTGGGCTCCTGGGGAATAGACAAGAGGGTCTTCCGAAAAGCTGGAGGAGGGTCAGGAAAGACAGGAGGAGAGAGCTCCGAAGAGACACTTTACCTACTTTACAGTTTTGCCCAGGGCCAAGAAGCTGCTACACACCACTGAAAACCATGGAATGGCGTTCTGTGAGTTGGCAAGATTCAGGGAACTCAGTGCCATAAAAACCACAGGGCACTTCTCACTGTAACACTTTCCCAAGAAGTTGATCTACCTTGTGCTGGCGAAAGATCTCAAGAACACAAAATTCCAACCTAAATAGAAGTTGGTGCTAATGTTCTGTTTCCTGTGAGAGTACGTCCCAGACAGGTGAGACCAAATCCACGCAGAGTTCCCAGGGTAACGGCAGCCCCCAATCAAAGTGACGGCCAAGGCTCTTTGCACCTAACATTGCACCTGTAAAGACTATGTAGATCTTCTCATTTCAATAGTCACTGTAAGACTCATTCCTAATTGAGTTTTCTACTGGAGGAAGAGGATCATGACCTTCTGTTTTGAAAGCGTATCTTGCTACAGAGTGTTACTTGTTTGGGGGATTCCAATTGCAACTTGAGTTATTTTTGACAGCTGCGTGCAATGTCAGCCTTCAGGGTTGCAGCAAAGAATGTCTTGATTTCATTTCTTTTCTGTGTTAATTCTATAATTGCCTCCCAACCACTCAGCTTGCTAGAGTGAGGGACATGAAGTACTTGCTGGGGGTGCTGGCATAAAAAGATGTTTTGTAAGCATTTTTAGACATTGATGGGTGTACCCAGAACACTATATTGCCAACAGGTTATTTAAGACTGTGCAATTAAAAAGTAATTAGGGCCACAAAATTATCGAGGGTTTTAGATCCGTGACAACTGCAAAAAAACCATAAATGGGATAGCATAAGATAAAAAAAAAAAATAGATTGCACTATCAGTTGATGTTTTTTTCTCTGTAAATGTATCTATGTATCAAAAGAAGTTACTAGCAGAGTTTGCAGCCGAGATGCTCCAAGGTTACTTCGTGCTTCAGGACAATGGTACTTACACCTCTCCTCCCACTGTGGAGGGGGCAGGAGGTACAAAGAGATATTAGAGAGGAAAAACTGCAGTCTCTCAAACCTGTGAGGCAGAGGTGGAGATGAAGGATATTGTAGTGGTCTCAAAGAGCCTGAGCTCTGCAGTCAAACAACCCCAAATGCAATCACTTGAAATGTAAAGCACTTGACCTCTGAGCATCAGCTTCCTCTCCTGCAGGATAATGACGGTAACAACAGTATCACCTCCTAATTATAGTTGGTGGATCTGGTTAGGAAAGGGAGTCATACCCACAGGGCTCTGAGCCATGCAGGGTGCCCAAGGCCTGAATCCCACAGCATGGTGTTACCCTACACCTTGGCCTCTGTGGACCTCCACCTGCCTTTGCTATGGGGTGGGGAGTAAAGGCAGGGCACAGGAACCCCAGGCACACACAAGGGCCTCAGGATTTGGACAGCCAGGGGTGGGGCGGGGTGAGGGTGTTAGAGCCCCTCCCATACACAGGCAGTGACAGATTCTTTGCAGACAGAATTAGCAGGAGGCAGGCCTGTGTGTCTACAGGAATGGAGACACAGTAACATGCTTATAATTACTATTTTTTTAAAAGTGTCTGCCACCCAGACTGCTTCCATGCACAGCACCTGGTAAGAACCACTGCTCCAGGATATGACTATTTTAGGTTGTTTTTAATTAAATGAAAAGAATTCTTCCAGACCTGGCATACATCTGCCTACAAAGAGTGCAGTGGATCACTTTGAATGTTGCTGGTCTAGAATGTTCTGGAAAGAAGGAAAGCAACTTCTTTCCAGGGTGCTTATCTCGCTTCTCAAATATGCTGGTTTGCAAAGGGAAAAAATGGTTGTTGGTGTCATTTCTTCCAGAACATAATTGCCGAGCATGAAATTCGTAATATCTCCTGTGCTGCCCAGGACCCAGAAGACCTGTCCACGTTTGCTTATATTACGAAAGATTTGAAGTCCAATCACCACTACTGTCATGTGTTTACTGCCTTCGATGTGGTGAGTACCTACCCTCTCTAAGCAGATTGACTGTTTCCCAAAAGAGGCCTGGATTGTATTGGAAGCTCAAGTTGTAATTTGACATACTGGCTTAGCTTATTTACTGAGCATGAAGATATATGAAGTGCATTCACTTGCCGTAACAAAACACCATAGACTGGGGGACTTAAACAACAGAAATTCATTGTCTCACAGTTCTGGAGGCCAGAAGTTCAAGACCAAGGGGACAAAAGGTTTGGTTTCTCCTGAGGCCTCTCTCCCAGGCTTGCAGAAGGCAGCCTTCTCACTAAGTCCTCACATGATCTTGCCTCTGAGTGTGGATGTCTGTGTCCAAATTTTCTCTTCTTATCAGGATAGCCATCAGATTGGATTAGAGCTCACCCCGACACCCTCATTTTGTGGTAACTTACCTCTTTAAAGGCATTCTATTCAAATATCACTGTGTTCTGGGTCAATTCAACTCATGACACTAATGGTAAAATGTTTTGGCAGACAACTTTTCTGAGATTTTTCAGTATTTTTCCTCTTCCATTCACCTTAGAACTCTACCCCTATCTGGTTTCTGAACTGTAATTATTCTTTTACTAACTTAGATTTTCAGATTTGAGAAATTCCTTCCTTTCCTTGGTACCAAAATACAGTAAAAGTCATCCAACCTCCTGGTTGCTTCAAGGAAGATCTGTCACTTCCTCTAGTGACAATGTTGGTTTCTCTAGTGATATTAGGGCATAGTAGGTGTGACAGTATTTGCAGCTTTTAAATTGAATACTAATCAGATTAGAAACCTACCAATAATAATTGGTAACTTGCTAGCTTTGTCACATATGCTCATTTAGCATTTAGTCCTATAATGATGGCCTTATGGTGTTACCCCACTTCTATCTACATTTGTCATCAAGCCTGAAAAATAGCTCATATATCACAAATTCAGAAAATGAAAACAGTCTAAGAAAAACCACAGATGTCCCTTTAAGATAGATACGCACTCAACGTGGTAGGAATTGCTTGAGAATATTTCTAACATGGTCCATCAATAATTTATAATCAGAAGAATTTGAAAATGCCATTTTCATTAGATTATTCTGCTCTGCTCACTGGGCTTGAAATGTGCATATTAAAGAATTAGGAAGCACCTTTATTATGTTCTTGAGAGGCCAGCCCTCCTTCAATGTCATGGGTAGAAGATTGCCTGAAGCAATCTTCTCCAGTTCTGACGAACAGCCCTGGACCAAGGCCAACCGCAATCTAAAATTCACACTCTTTTTTTTTTTTTTTGTAGAGACAGAGTCTCACTTTATCACCCTTGGTAGAGTGCCGTGGCGTCACACTGCTCACAGCAACCTCCAGCTCTTGGGCTCAAGCGATTCTCTTGCCTCAGCCTCCCGAGTAGCTGGGACT
>CAUYON010113488.1:0-12613 GCA_963573935.1 Arctocebus calabarensis
TAAATGTAGAGTATCAATATCTTTATATAGTGATCAAGAAAATGCCATGAAGGCTATCTGTAACAGTACGATGAAAACATTTCTGAATGTATATGAATCATGCCCTATGATTGCACCAATGTACAGAATTATGATTCAATAAAATTATAAAAAAAAAAAACTCTGAAAAAGGAAAGAATATGAAATAGCTGGGAATGTATCTAACAAAGGACATGAAAGATCTCTATAAAGAGAACTATAAAACTCTGAAAAAGGAAATAGCTGAAGATGTTAACAGGTGGAAAGATATACCATGCTCATGGCTGGGAAGAATCAACCTTGTTAAAATGTCTATACTTCCCAAAGCAATCTACAGATTTAAGGCAATCCCTATTGAAATACCTCTGTTATACTTTAAAGATCTTGAAAAATTAGTACTTCATTTTATATGGAAACAGAAAAAAACCTTGAATAGCCAAAACATTACTCAGAAATAAAAACAAATCAGGAGGTATCACGCTACTCGACTTCAGATTATACTATAAATCTATAGTGATCAAAACAGCATGGTACTGGCACAAAAGTAGAGAGGTAGATATATGGAACAGAATTGAAAACCAAGAGATGAACCCAAACACTTATCATCATTTGATCTTTAATAAGCCTATCAAAAATATAAAATGGGGGAAAGATTCCCTATTTAACAAACAGGCCTGGGTGAATTGGCAGGCGACTTGTAGAAAAATGAGAGTGGACCCATACCTTTCTCCTCTAACAAAAATTGATTCTCACTGGTTAAAGACTTAAACTTAAGACATGAAACTTTAAAAATTCTTGGAGAGAGTGCAGGGAAAACACTTGAAAAAATTGGCCTGGGAGAATACTTTATGAGGAGGATTCAGGCAATTGAAGCAACATCAAAAATTCACTACTGGGATCTGATCAAACTAAAAAGCTTCTGCACTGCCAAGAACACAGCAAGTAAAGCAAATAGACAGCCTTCAGAATGGGAGAGGATTTTTGCAAGTTATATTTCTGACAAAGGTCCAATAACCAGAATCTACAGAGAACTCAAACTTATTAATAAGAGAAAAACAAGTGATCCTATTTTATTGTGGGCAATAGACATGAACAAAAGCTTCTCTGAAGAAGACAGGCTCGTGGTCTACAGACACATGAAAAAATGCTCATCATCTTTAATTATCAGAGAAATGCAAACCAAGACCACTTTGAGATGTCATCTAACTCTAGAAAGAGTAGTCCACATCACAAAATCCCAAAACTACAGATGTTGGTGTGGATGTGGAGAAAAGGAAACACTTCTGCACTGCTGGTGGGAATGCAAGCTAGTACATTACTTTTGGAAAGAAGTTTGGAGAACACTCAGGGATCTACATGTAGACCTGCCATTTGATCCTGCAATTCTTCTACTAGGTGTATATCCAAAAGACCAAAAATCACTTGGCAACAAAAATATACGCACCAGATTTTTCATTGCAGCTCAATTCATAATTGCCAAGTCTTAGAAGAAGCCCAAGTGCCCATCCACCCATGAATGGATCAATAAATTGTGGCATATTGATACCATGGAATATTATGCATCATTTAAAAAAGAGGCAGACTTAACCTCTTTTATGTTTACATGGATGGAACTGAAAACATTCTTCTTAGTAAAGTATCTCAGGAATGGAAAATGTACTCAGTACTACTATAAAACCAATTTATAATCACTCATATTTTCATATGAGAGATAAATCACAACTATAGCCCAGGATGAAGGAGGGAAGGGGAGAGGGATGAGAAAGGAGGGGGGTAGTTCAATAGAGGGAGGGTTAGTGAGGGAACCTCACCTCTAAAGCATATTGCAAGGGCACAAGTCAAATCTATCAAGTATTGAACTCAAATGTCTTAACACTGTGATTAAGTAAATGAGGTGAAAGCTTTGTTAATTAGTAGGATGTAAGCAGTCCAATTTGTACAAATAATCAACACATTGAATCCCACAAAGGCATAAATGTATTCGTGATCTATGCATATGTGACTTAATATAAAAAAATAAATAAAAGAAAAAGAATCAAATTTAGGGAAAAGGGGAGAAGACGATATCAAAGATGATCTTAGGTTTCTGGCCAGAGCAAGTGATGAGATAGTGGTACCTTCAGTGAGATAGAAAATACCAAAAGAGGAGGAGGGGATATAATGAGTGTGATCTTGTGTTTGTTGGTATTATGTTCCTTTGAAGTATCCAAGTGGGCATGCCAGTTAGATATTGAATAAAACTCTATGCAAAGATAACACTGCCCCACAAAACAGATCTCAATGAATTGAAAAGACTTAAAATTATGCAAAGTAATATAATTTTATTTCTCTGATCATGATGAAATAAAATCAGAAATCAACAACAGAGGGAAATTTAGGGAATTCACAAGGGCACTGAAAGTAAACAACAAACTCCAAGTAACAAATGGGTCAAAGAAGAAATCATGAAGGAAACTGGAAAATACTTTGAGATGAATAGAAACAAAAACAAAATATATCAAAATGTTTCAGATATAGCTAAAGCAGTGCGGAAAGGAAAACTTATAGCTATAAATGTCTTTGTTAAAAAATGAAGTTAGGATACCACTATGTACCTACTAGAATGGCCAAAATACAAAGTAGTGATGACACCAAATTCTGTTAAGGAGCTCTCTTCATGGTTAATAGGAATGCAAAATGGTACAGCCATTTGGAAGATGGCTTGGCAGTTTTTTGTAAACATAAACATACTTTTATCATATGCTCCAGCAAGCGTATTCCTTGGTATTTACCCAAATGAGTTCAATGGATGAAATCATGGATGTTTATGGCAGCTTTATTCATAATTGCTAAAACTTGGTAGCAACCAAGATACCCTTCAATAGGTGAATAAACTGTGGTACATAGAGACAATAGACTATTAAATGCTAAAAAGTAATCTATTAAGCCATAAATGATATGTGTCTTAAATATATAATACTAAGTGAAAGAATCCAATAGAAAAGACTACATACTGTATGATTCCAATCATATGACATTTGAGAAAAGGCAAAACTATGGAGACAGTAAAATGATCAGTGGCTGCCAGGGTAAACAGGGAAAGAAGGAGAAAGGGCAGAGCATAGAGTATTTTCAGGGTAGTGAAACTATTCTGTGTGATACTATAATAGTGGTTATATGTCATCACACAATTGTCACAATCCATGGAATAAACAATACCAAGAGTGAACCCAATGTAAAATATGGACTTTGGGTGATAATGATATGTCTATGCAGGTTCATCAATCAGGTAACAAATGTATCACTGTGGTGCAGGATATCTATAGTGGAGAACATGGTATGTGGGTAGGGATGGGGGTATATAAAAACTCCCTGTACTTTTTGCTATGAACCTAAAACTGTTCTAGAAATAAAGTTGGAAGGAAAGGAGGGAGAGAAGGAGGAAAGGAGAAATGAAGAAAGGGGAAAAAAGAGATCTTAAACTTTAGGGAATTTATTTTAAAAGGAAGCAAAACTGAAGCAAGGGGAGGATATAATATAAACAACAGTGGAAATAAATTAAATATAAAACAGAAAAATGACATAAAAAAATCAATGAAATCAAAAGTTGGTTCTTTGCAAATATTGACAAAATTGGCAAATTTTTAGCTAAATTGACTAAGATAAAGATAGGATTCAAATTACTAAAATCAGGAATAAAAGGGGGAGCATCACAACTAGCCTTAGAGGAATAAAAAAGGACTAAAAGAGAATGCTATGAAACATTGTAAACCAACAAATTAATAAGGTTGGTAAAACAGGCCTATTTCTAAAAGTACACAAACTATCTAATCTGACTCAAGAAATACAAAATCTAAATACACCTATAATAAGTAAAGATAATGAATTACAAAATGAAAAGCTTGCTATTCAAAAAAAGGCTAGAATTTACCAGTGAATCCTAGCAAGCACTTAAGGAAGAACTAAAACTGACTTTCTCAAAATCTTCCAAAAATTAGAAGAAAAGGGAATACTTGCCAAATCATTCTATCAAACAAATTACTCTGATACCATAATCATACAAAGGCAACCAAGGATACCACAAGAAAAAAAAAAAAAACTCCTGGCTACTATGTCTTATGAATACATATGCAAATATCCTCAAAAAGTATTAGCAACATACAAAAAGGATTAGATACTATAATCAAGTGGGATTTATCTCAGGAATATTAAGTTTTTTAACTGAGGAAAAATCAATGTTATGCACTACGTTAATAAAATAAAGGACAAAACCACATAACTATCTCAATAGACACAGAAAAATCCAATTAAAAAAACCCAATAGCTTTCACACTGAAAACAGTCACAAAACTGAGAATAAAAGGGAATGGTATCAACCTGATAAAGATCACCTATGAAAAACCCACTCCTAACATTATACTGAATGCTGAATGACCAAAAACTTTCTCCCTAAGAGCAGGAATAAGACAAAGATCTTGACTCCTGTCACTTCTATTCAGCATGGTACTCAAGGTTCCATCCAGGGTAATTAGGCAAAACTATAAAATTAAAGTCCTCCAATCTGGAAAGAAAAAAGAAATTAATCTCTCTGTTTATAGATGACATGATGTTATTTACAAAATGTCCTAAGAAATCTACAAACATAACTATGAAAACTAGCAAACAAATTTAGCAAGGTTTTAGGAAACAAGATCAATATGCAAAAATTAGACATACTTCTATACACTAGCAATAACAAAAAAATTAGAAAAAATCCACTCATAATAACATGAAAAAGAATATAATGCTTAGAAATAAAATTTTACATAAGAAGAGCCAGACATGTACACTGAAAACTACAAAACATTGTTGAAAGAAGTTAAATAAGACCTAAATAAGTGGAAAGATGGCCCATGTTCATGGAATGGAAGACTCAATATTGGTTGTTTTTGGTTTTTTTTTTTTTGTAAAGACAGAGTCTCACTTTATCGCCCTCAGTAGAGTGCCGTGGCGTCACACAGTTCACAACAACCTCCAGCTCCTGGGCTTAGGCGATTCTCTTGCCTCAGCCTCCCAAGTAGCTGGGACTACAGGCTCCTGCCACAACACCCGGCTATTTTTCTGTTTTGCAGTTCGGCCGAGGCCAGGTTTGAACCCACCACCTTCAGTATATGGGGCCGGCACCCTACTCGCTGAGCCACAGGTGCCACCCCTCAATATTGTTAAGATAGTAATTCCCCCAAATTGATCTATAGATCCAATGTAATCCCTGTCAAAAATCCCAGTTGCCTTTTGTGCCCAAATGAACAAGCTGATCCTAAAATTCATATGCAAAGAGAAGATTTCATGTCAAGACTTGGGTAAATCCCATGCTCCTATGTTTAGTGACCAAACACAAAAGAGCCAACAAAGGAGCCTGAAAAGGAGCAGCCAGGTTGGTGATAGAGACACCAGGAAAGGGTGATGTCATAGAACCCCACAGAACAGAGAAAGATGGTGACAGTGGGGGACAGTCCTACTGAGAGGTGGGATAAGATAGGAACTGAAATCTTTCCATTGATTTAGAGACAGGAGAGTCATGGATGACAAATGCGGAATCAGCTTTTATGTCCCCAAAAGGCCAGAATGTAAACTGGAATGGGTTGAAAAGAGAGAGAGAGTTAAAAAAAAAAAAAAATGAGAGTGTGACTACAAATACTTCAAAGACTTTGGCAGTGAAGACAACAAGTGCACTAAAGCAGAGGGAGATGTTGGCTCAACTAAATGTGTGTGTGTGTGTGTGTGTGTGTGTGTGTGTGTGTGTGTGTCCCCACTTACTTACATTAAAGAAGGAAAAGATCTGAACTTGAGTCTCAGTGGAGGAGAAGAAATGAGAGATCGCAGAAGGAGGAGTCACTGATGGCTCCTTATCCCCTCAGGGAAAAGAGAGGAAAGAAACTGACCCTGAAGGAAAGAGAAAATGTCTCCTCTAAAGTAACAGGAGAAGAGATGAAGATGGGGAAGGGAGGGGCAGACACACAGGTCTGGCTGTGGGACGCTGAGGGGTTCACACCTGATGGCTTCCTTTTTCTCTGTGAAACAGACATTATCTGCTGTGAGTGAGGGTGAGGGTTGAGGTGTTGGAGGTTTGGGGAAGGTAAAGTTTTCAAATGGCCATTGTAAAGGGCAGGGCACCTGTGCCTGCCAGGTTTTGTTCAGACTCATGTGAGGGGAATGTGTGTGGTTCATAGTGGCAGCCACCTAGCCTGTTACACAGGTGGGAGTTGGGTGGGGAGTGGAAAATGGCAGGATTGGACTTAGCAGTAAGAATGTGATGGAAGGCGGAGGGTCATAAGTTCGGGATATTGACAATGAGGGATCATGAAATCTAAGCTAGATTCCAAGGGAAGAAACTGGTAAGAGATTGAGAAAAAAGAGATTGCAAGAAAGGAAAGCAACAAGAGATTGTTCATTGAAAAAGCATCATACTGTGGGAGGCCAAGGTGGGTCGATCACTTGAGCTCACAAGTTCAAGACCAGCCTGAGCAATAATGAGATCCCCAACTCTAAAAACTAGATGGGCATTGTGGTGGGTGCCTGTAGTCCCAGTTACTTGGAAGGCTGAGGCAAGAGTATCACTTTGACCCCAAGAGTTTGAGGTTGCTGTGAGCTATGATGCCACCGCATTCTACCACTCTACCTTGGGGTAATGAAGTGAAACTCTGTCTCAAAGGAAAGAAAGAAAGAAAAAGCATCATAGTGAGAGTTGAACACACGGAAGGAAGCAAACCCAGCCTCTCACTACGACTGTGTCCACGCGAAGAAATGAGAGGAATTCTGGTTCTACCAGAGAACTCACACACTAGTAGGAAAACAACAACGTGCAACATAGCCCTTACATTGGCATAGAACTTCAGAATCTCCAAACCAAAACACTTCTGTACCCTTCATCTTGGGCCTTCCAATTAAGAACCTGTGAAAATGAGAGAGCAGGAACAATTATTCCCACTTCCTAGACGTTAGGAACTCAGACTCAGGGAAGTTAACTGGCTTGCCACATTCACACAGCTAGTAATTGGAGGGCAGGACCTGGCACCAACACCTCCTCTCCACCAGGTACCTGGGATTAATGCTGGATCGCCGGGGTAGTGTCATAAAGAGAAAGAAGAGTGGCCCAACATTACCAACTCTGGATCAGCCAAGTGTGAATATTTCCCACACTAAGAGAGCTTTTCTAAATGAAGAGCATACAACTTTAGTGTCTTGGATGCCAGACTACTCAAGACGCTCAAGCTAAGTCCTAGCTAATGATTAGATTCTCTTTTAAAAACACATATGGGTGGCGCCTGTGGCTCATCGAGTAGGGCACCAGTCCCATATACCGAGGGTGGCGGGTTCAAACTCGGCCTCGGCAGAATAGCAAAACAGAAAATGAGCCGGGCGTGGTGGTGGGCACCTGTAGTCCCAGCTATTCAGGAGGCTGAGGCAAGAGAATCGCCTAAGCCCAGGGGTTGGAGGTTGCTGTGAGCTGTGATGCTACAGCACTCTACCGAGAGCAATAAAGTGAAGCTGTCTCTACAAAAAAAATAAATAAATAAACAAAATAAAAACACATATATATGTAACTGCTAGTTTCTACCCTGTGACCTTTCCCCCTTTGCTCCCTGCCCCACCCCAATAACCACCCTTCTTCTCTATGTATTTTACTTGCTTTGCTTTTCACATACAAGTGAGATCCAGCAGTATTTTTCCTTCTGTGTCTGGGTTAATTCACTTTGGGATTTCTTTACCAGCACCTGTACAAAAGGCACAACAAATTCATTTTATTGATTGATAAACTGAAACTTGATAAAGAAACTTGCCCATTATCTTTAACTTGTGACTGACAGAGGCAAGATTTGAAGACATGTGTGCCTGGCTCAGAGCCTGCACCCTCAGCCCTCATACCCACCAGAGTCAGATGGTTTCAGTCTTCTCTCTGAGGTCCAAGGTCCAGTGTCCTCAGTGGGTCTGGGGAGAGGTTGGAATTTGAGGAAGAGGAATCCACAGTACATCCTGTAAAGGCAAAGCATTTGGAGATAAATAAAGCCCCAGAAACAGACATTTGTTTGTGCTGGGATGATACCAGAGGGCAGGAACATGTCCAGTGCAAACCAGACAATCCAGGTGCTAGAGAAGCCAGGAACCTATTGTACAGGGAGGGTGTGGGCAGGCAGGATGCAGCCACATGGGGAGGAGGCAGGTGGTCAGCACACAGTCACATCTGCCAGCTGGATCCCCAACTTTCTTGGGCAAAACTATAGCTCAAGGTTGGGAGTAGAGACAGATCAAAGGCCAGGGAACTCTAAAATGGGACATGTCTTTAACACAGCTGCTTTGGCTTCCCAGCTGGGGAGGAAAGTCTAGAACAGAGGTTCTCAACCTGTGGATCGCAACCCACAAGAACTTTGTTAAAGGTTCACTGCATTAGGAAGGTTGAGAACCACTGGTCTAGAAGACAGAAAAAAAGAGAGGGGAAGCAGGTGAAAGCAAGGAAAGACAGGGATTTTAAAGTAGCAGGGGTCTTTGTTGTCTAACCAGGCATCCTCCCTCCTCACTCATGGTCCCTCCCATAACCACACCCAACAGCCCCCTGCCCTGGTGTCTACCAAGCATCTATCTGCAGCTCCAGAACCATCCTTCCTCTGGATGTCCCAGAGCCTCTTCAAACACAGCATGTTCTCAACTAGACTCTCCCCCCTACAACTAGAGAAAACCTGCTCCTCCCCTCAGAGCCAACTACATCATTTTCAAGGCCCAGTGCAAGATGAAAATGCCGTGCCCTTGGCCAGGTGGACTCTAGGAGACTGAGGTGGGTGGATTGCTTAAGCTGGGGAGTTCAAGACTAGCCTAAGCAGAAGCCACACCCCATCTCTACTAAAAGTAGAAAAACTGAGGCAAGAGGATCACTTGACTTGACCCCAAGAGTTGGAGGTTACTGTGAGCTATGATGCCATGGCACTCTACCCACAGTAACAGCTTGACTCTGTCTAAAAACAAAAAATAAATGCAGTGCCCTTGCTCGAAACTAAAGGGAAAAGTACCATTAAAGATATTAAGTTATGAAGATTTCTCTCTTCCACAGTTTCTCTCCCAACCCACCTGGTATTGTAATTTGCTACTTAATGTCTCATTCCCTCAAGCCCTGGGACACTAGCAGAGTGTGTGCAGACACTTGCAGGTGCCATGTGCACATGGGTGCCAGGTGCCCCTCCCTCTGGTGACCATAGCCATGCACCGGGGCCACAGAGTGGGTGGAAACTGTGCTAGGGATTTGGGTGGAGGGAAGAGGAGATATCTGGCTTGTCTAGCCTTAGAGCTAGGACAGCTACCACCATACCCTACCCCAAGATGCCCCACCTGGACCTCCCCATGCCTGACAACAGGGGGCAGAGGTCGCTGGGCAAGGGTCCCACAACACCAGGAGGCAGGCAAGTGGGTGCCAAGGGAATATTCTATCAGAGGGAGGGACAGCACAGGGAATCACATGAGAGCCAAGGCCCCATCATCTCTTCAGATTTCTCTTATAAGACACAAATTCAAAGATAAAATTAGGAAATTCAAGATGGTGGCAGCCACAAAGCACTAAACCCCAATCACAGGCCCTTCTGAACACAAAACCCCAGGTGATTGTGCCACTGCACAACTGCCTGGTCATATGCCCTTAAAGCTGACCCTGCCTCTCCCACACCTACTGGCTCAGTGAGTGGTAGCAGCTTCAACTCTGTATCCAATCTAGAGCCTCTTTCAACCCCACCAAGAGTGGTTAGGTCTACCCAAAACATTGCCTGTAGCTACTGCTCTGACCCTGATGCCCACCCCCCAGTCGAACCACCTGCTTCCCGCATGGCCACACCCAGCCATCCTCCACTGGCCCCTAGGGATCTTTCCAAGGCAGTGCCAAGGTCACATCATTACTGTCCTCAAGAACTTTTAAGGGCCACCCAGATGAGTTCCAAACATCTTACAATTCCATTCAAGACCTATCACTACCTTGGGATTTTCTTATTCTACCTTCACACTGCATGTCCACCCCAACCCTACCCCCATATAGCCATTAGCCCCAAACTAAGTACCTACAGAAATTCAGATCTGCCCTGGCAGCCAGGCATGCCCTGCCCCCACTCTCCCTTGAGGAACCACTCTCTCAAAGCACAACTTCTCCTTCCCTCCTTGTCAAAGCCATTCACTCATTCCTCTTCCTCCAACTGCACCTGACTTGCCCCTCTTTTGATGCTATTTTATTCACCCATTCACTACTTGCTAATTAAGTGCCTACTATGTGCTAGACCAGGCACACTTTAACCTATAGTTTGTTTTTTTTTAATTAATTAATTTATTTATTTTTATTAAATCATAGCTGTGTACATTAATGCAATCATGGGGTACAATGTGCTGGTTTTATATACAATGTGAAATATTTTCTTTTATTATTGTTATTATTATTAAATGATATCTGTGTACATTAGTGCAATCAAGGGGTACAATGTGCTGGTTTCATATACAATCTAAACTATTTTCATCAACTATAGTTTTTTTGTTGTTTTTTTTTACTTTAACCTATAGTTAAACTTCCATGCACACTTAAATTACATTGATCAAAAAAAAGAAAGGTAAAAAAAGAATACACTTACTGTGCTTTGAATTTCTTTCAAAAATAACTTAATTCATGATCTCTTAAAATATTTCCAGCGCAGCTAAGATCCTCTCTCAGCACATCTGTTGAAAATCACTGTGCTAGACGCTGTTTTGCACATTGGGGTGCAGTTAGTAATAAAAACGAGCAAAATTCCTTCCTCATAGAGCTTACATTCCTGGGAGGAGGACAAGAAGCCAAATACATAAGTAAAATATATGGTATGTGATGCGACTGTAGCAGAAAGGAATAACAATTCTGGAGGAGGATAGGCAATTTTAACCATGCTGACTGACTTTTTTTTTTTTTTGAGACAGAGTCTCACTATGTCACCCTGGGTAGAGTACCATGGCATCACAGCTCACAGCAACCTCAACTCCTGGGCTTAAACAATTCTCTTGCCTCAAACTCCCAAGTAGCTGGGACTACAGGCGCCTGCCACAACACCCAGCAATTTTTTCTTGCAGTTGTCATTATTGTTCTAGCTTACCCAGGCCAGGTTCGAACCCTCCAGCCTCAGTGTATTTGGCCATCGCGCTGCCCACTGAGCTATGGGTGCAGCCCTCTGACTGACTTTTCAGAAAAGACCTGAAACATTTGGGAGAGTCACCCATGACATGACAGGTAGAGATGGTTCTAGGCAGAAGAGATAGGAAGTGCAAAGAACGTGGGGTGGGACCATGCATGGACTGTTTGAGGAAATGGGAGGAGGCCAGTGAGAGTAGAGTTAAAATAGATAAGAGACAAGGGCAGAAATGACAAGGAGCCAGGTGACCAGGGCACTGTATGTAGATGATGATAATAACCTTATATTTTACTCTGAGCAATGTCAGAAAACATCAGAATGTTGTGATCATAAAAGTTCCCGATTCTGACCACTGTTATTTGTTTATAGTCTATCCCCCAGTAGCCTGTGCATTTCTGGGGTCCTGGGGGTGGAGGCTGTTCTTACTGACTTCCACACGGCCCACAATAGGTTGTCAGTGGGAGCTTGTGGGTATTCACTGAATCCAGACATCAGGAAACTCAAGGCCCTGGGTATGTGCTTCCTACAGGTTGGCCAGCTGTGGCCTCACAGCTGAGAGCTGCAAGGACCTTGCCCTTGGGCTGAGCACCAGCCAGACCCTGACCAAGCTGGAGCTGAGCTTCAACATGCTCATGGATGCGGGAGCCAAGCACCTTTGCCAGGGGCTGAGACAGCAGAGTTGCAGGCTGCAGCGGCTACAGTAATTGTGCTGGGTTGACACTGCCTTGTAGGGTGGGCCTGGGGAGGAACAGGAAGCTGCCTGCCTCTGTCAGGCAGAGCAAGGGAGGAGCAGAGAGAAGGGGAGACCTGCTTTGAGGGGTGTGGGGGAGGGAGCCTGCAGTATGTCAGCCAGGCTATGGAGGCTCAGGAGGAGGGTCATCCACTCCTGGGTCCAGGCTCCAAAGGCAGCATGAGCAACCAAGTCCCAGTGGGCATGCACTTTCTAAGCCCCTGTTTGAGTCACGTTTGCTATTGTCCCATTGGCCAAAGCAAGTCCTATGGTGGCCAGGCCAGAATTCCAGGGGTAGAGAATTAGATTCCAGCTCTTAAAGGGAGTATACTCTTAAAGGGGAGAATCTGTGGCCATTGTCACAGTCCGCCAGAGGCTGATGATAACAACACCAACTTCACAGACTGGTTCTGGGGATCAGTGGGTGACGTGCTTAGCACAGGGCTTGCTGTTGCTCTCCGGCTCTCACCAGCTGGGATCTGCCTAGTAACAGGGCCTCCTACTTGGCCTGGGGCTCAATCCAGGAGCTAAAATCACTGGTGTCCACCTAAATCAGTCTTCTGTCTCATCCAAGAGGCCAGTGCACGCCCTATGTTCACCTCTCCCTGAGAAGCCAGGGCCCCCTGCCCTGACACACAAAGTTACACACACAATGCTTTGCTCAGAAAGCTGTTATCAGGGTCTCCTTCATAGAAACGGTCTCCTTCCCTCCTTATTTCCCCTCTCC
>CAUYON010113491.1:0-17295 GCA_963573935.1 Arctocebus calabarensis
TAAATATAATTATATTTATATTATATATAATTTATATATTATAAATATGTAATAATATATAATATATATAAATATAATATAATTATATTTAAATAATTTTAAATTATTATAAAAATAATTTATATTTATATTTTCACATAAAAAAATCACTAAAAATAGCCCAAAAGAGGCCATATGGAAGAAGAAAGGGGAAAAATAATAGCACAAAAATGTTTCACACTGAGTAACTGTCCTCTTCAGTATAGTTGGCATTGGTATGTTTCTCTTACTCATTACTTAAAAATGAATTGTCTTACTTTTTAATTCTAGAATAAAAACTGCAGGAAAACTATTTAAAACTTTTTTCACAAACACAGGTATCTCATTAACCTATGTTTTATTTTGAGTAAATTCATTATTCATTATTTCACATTATAAAAAGTAACCACACACACATATGCATTCACAAATTCGATCATCTTGGTCATACATCAATATATTTTAAAAAACAAATATTTTCTAATATCAATATAGTTATATGCTGATTGCATTTTGAAATTGAGAAGCTGACAATAGCTTCATACAGTATATCTCAATAACCGAATTTTAAAAGTAAGAACTGGATACGTTCCACAGGCAAATTTTGATGGAAGTATTAGCATTAGTACAAATAAATGCTGTTGACATAGCTTAAGCATGATAGCTTATAATAACAGCTGATTCAAACTAGATTCATCATTTTAAATTAAGTAAGGACAAATACAATCTAAAATGTAAACAAAGTATTTATAAAATAAATTCTTCTAGGAAATAAAGGAAATCATCAATCTATTATTTTTAAGGTACTTATAGCTCAAGGTTATCAGAAATCTTATAGATTTTCATTGCCAAATTTGTATCTGGGCATGTTCAGGTACAGCATATTGTTACGGCAATCATAGGACTGATAAAATTGCAGACAGCAGTTTGTACCCTTTCAGCATGACTTTTCAATTGGGCTTGGAGAGTTGTGAGAAAATGCAGTAACTTTCTTACTTTCCAAGGCCTCTTTCAAGTGATTAGCTAGCTAGCACAATTTCAGCTGATTTGGACAATTTTTAAATGCTTAAACTCTAGAATGATTACATAGCTGGTTTCCTGCACAAAAAAAGGCAGATTTGTCTCTTTTGCAGTAGTAAAGCACATTCCTAAAGTTGTTTTTCATTATACTTCACTGTAACATTGGAATTCTGTAACCACATTATTATTCAAGAAATATATATTAGAACTCCTAGGGAATCTAATTTCAAATACGGAAAGTTTAACATCAGCTGCCATATATCTCTTTTTTTCATTCCTGTAAAAAAAATAAAATAAAATAAAATAAAAAGCCGAGCCATTGGTTTAGCTTTTGCCCATCCATCACATCTCCAGCTGTCTTTGTTTTGCCCTCCTTCATTGAGCAGTTGATTTAAGGATTAGATTTTCTGGATTTTCTTAGAAAGAAAGAAAAGAAAAAAGAGGGGAAGGGAAAGGGCAGAGATGGGAAGGAAGAGAGAAAAAGAAGATGTTAAAAATTATTCATATAAAAAAATTATTCATATAATGCTTACAAAGTAAATTTTAAAAATACAAATAATTTACCTTGAATAAACTTAATACTTGCGTATGAGAATTTTAATTAAGGGAAAAAATGAATTAAAGACTACTTGAAATTACCTTTCTCTCTCTTTTTTTTTTTTCTGAAACAGAGTCTCACTTTGTTACCCTAAGTACAGCGCCGTGGCATCATAGCTCACAGCAACCTCAAACTCTTGGGCTCAAGTGATTCTCTTGCTTTAGCCTCCCAAGTAGCTGAGACAACAGGTGCCCACCACAATGTCTGGCTACTTTTAGAGATGGGATCTTGCCCTTGCTCAGACTAATCTTGAACCTGTGAGCTCAGGCAATCCACCCGCGTTGGCTTCCCAGAGTGCTAGGATTACAGGCATGAGCCACTGCACCCAGCCTTGGAATTACCTTTAATTGTGAAAAATCCTATGTATTCTTAACATAGCATTCAATTTAATTGATGCAACTTTCCCTACATTTTAAATTTTGTATAAGAGAAATTAGTCCTAAGCATATATGATTTATCTGTTCTTAATTCCAAGATATAATGCATACCTGTACTTCAAGACAGTAATTTTCCTAAATGCCAGATGTTATCATCTTTAACACTGAAAGCCTAGAGAACATATTACATAGAATTTTTTTGAGAAGCTAAAACAGATAATTAATAGTTTCTGAAACCACTTCATACGTTTATTTTAAATAAAAGGGACATATGTTCATGTGAATATGACATGGCTCTAAATTGTGTATAATTCTTCTCAGAAAAAAGACCAATGTATAATAGATAGTAACCACCTATTCCAGCTATGTGTCAGTGGACACTCATGGAAGAGTCCATATTAGAGCCCATATTTCCCTATGAGATGGAAATATAGTTATAGGCTTATATAGGTAGTCACATGTCAAAGAAGCAGCTATGGATACCAACACTCCTCCCTCAGAATCAGAAGAGAAGAAACAAACCTGACATGATTTGTTATCAGAGCATTTGTTTCTAGATTCATCGTGAAATCACCAATTATATATATAAAATTATCGATCATATAACTGTTATATATTTAGCAAGAGAAAAATTCAGTCTATAAAAAGGAAATTCATGCTCAACAATGAAAGAACAAAGATAATTTGAAATCGAGAGCTGGCATAAATATATTAGGTTTCAATGGTCTTTACCTTAAAAAAATCCCAATGGCATTCAGAAAAATAGTAAAGAAAATGCATTACTTCTAATGTTATTAGAGAGAGAAAAGGATGCCAGGATGCCAGAGCTGGAAGGCAACTTAGAAGATGAACTGGGAATTGGCCTTGTCACTTGACAGATGTGCACAGCGAGGCCAGAGTGCTCAGCTGAACTGTGCACAGCTGCGTAGCAGCGGCTGGAACCTGGACAAGACCCCAGGTTAAGGCTCTCAGGAGGCCATTACCCTGCCTGCCTCTCCTCTCTTGAGTTTTAAATGGAACTTCTGTAGTGTAACTATTAGAGCAATAATTGTATAGGTAAAGAGTATTCTCTATAAATAAAAGTATAGCATTAATACTATTTGTGTGCAATACTATGACTTCTATTACTACTGCTTTTTGTATTATATAGTTTTACTTTTTCCTTAAACTCAATTCAATAAGTTTTTTTCTAAACTTTGAATGAAGTTGGGTGTATGCATCTATATTGGCATATACTCAAGAGCCAATGAGAATTTGAAATAAAATATAGTTCAGTTCTAAAAGGGACTCCAGCTTCGAGTTTCTGCAAAAAGATGGCATTTGAGAAACTATTTGAAAACACCCATGAATTAAGTGAAGTATCTTTAAAAGAAAATCTAAACCTTGTTTAAAATCTATTCTTCATGGAAGCTCAGGTACCGTGAATGAAGCAGCAAACCTGTCAACTATAGTTTGGTCATCCTGGTATATCATTTATACCTTGATGGAGTCTCTATCATGGTGAATTTTATGATATTACCCTTAAATTTTTAAGCTAACAGAAACAAAGACTTCAACAAATCAAACAAGACACAAAAGTGCATAAAATAGGAGCTGTTGGGGGAAAGAGAATATAGGCCCTTTATAACTTCAACTTAAAGGCACAACTATAGTCTGTAAATACGTCCAATTTATGGCACCAGAACTCTGGGCTCCTTAAGTGACATCAGCTGATTGAATACAGGATACTTAAGCTAGACGTTTAAAGGGTTGTCATCTCAGAGATACATTTCCTGAATGTAAACATTTCATAGAAATAAAATAGATCTCAGATATTAGTGAGAGCCATTTAAATGTTTCCTTTGATTACTTAAGGTTACAATGCCTTCCTATATAAGCTGCCTCACATAACAGAGTCACATGAGATGATAATCCCTTTTAATTTATAACATTTCTTCATTACAGACATTTTCTATTCTTTGGTATTTAAGAAGTGAGGAAAGTGCACTGAGGAAAAAAAAAAAGAGTGGACAAATCACTAGGTAGGACGTCACTTGATTACTTACAAGGTAGCCTTCCGTGGCTGTGTGTCTTTACTTCCACTGCTCTTGGGATCAACTGAGTTAGCTGTCCCACGGGAGGTACTTGCTAAGGGCGTACTAGGAGAAAAAGAAGCTGGAACACTAATGGCATTACGAGTCCGGAATGAGTCATCTGAAAAGTAACACAGGTAGTCAGACTCAATGAACATACTAAGAAAGATGTTAACCTAAGAGAGGAAGAAAACATTAATGAGAGCTGACTTTTTCTCTTTTCAAATTGATTTTATGAAGGTATAATTTACATACAAAAAGCTGTACAATGCCAAAGTTTTGACGTGTATACCTCTCCACTAACTTGCCCCCTGTCAAGTTTGCCTGTTGTAGAATTTTTTAAAATTGGAATCATGGAGCATGATTCTTGTTTGACTTCTTTCACTCGGTATTAATTATTCTGAGATTCTTCCATGTTGTGTACATCAGTACTCCATTTCTTTTTATTTCCTACTGGCATTGCATGGATATGCCAAAATTTATTTAACCATAATATCAGTTGATAGGCATTAAGATTTTTTTCCAAGTTTTATTTTTTATTTTTATTTATTTATTTATTTATTTATTTATTTATTTATTTATTTGAGACAGAGCCTCAAGCTGTCACCCTGGATAGAGTACTGTGACATCACAGCTCACAGCAACCTCCAACTCCTGGGCTCAAGCGAGTCTCCTGCCTCTGTCTCCTAAGTAGCTGGGACTACAGGCTCCCGCCACAACACCCGGCCATTTTTGGTTGCAGCCCTCATTGTTGATTGGCGGGCCCGGGGTGAATTTGAACCCGCCAGCTCAGGTGTACGTGGCTGGCACCTTAGCCCACTGAGCCACAGGCGTCGAGCCTTTTTTCCAAGTTTTATATATTACAAATAAAGCTGCTGAGTATTCATGTGTAAGTCTGTATGTTGACATAGTTTTAATTTCTTTTCAGTAAATTCCTACTGGTGGAACTGCTAGATCATACAGTTAGCATATATGTAATCTCATAAAAAGCAGGCAAATTGTTGTTTAAACTTTTTTTTTTTTCCTGCATTTCTACCAGGAATGTATGAGGATTACAGAATGAAAATTCTAGAGATTGTTCTCACATATTTGATATTGTGAGTCTTCCTAATTTTGGACATTTTAGTGGGTGTGAAGTGGTTAATTCCTTGTGTGCATTTGTTCTTATTGCTTTTAAATTTCCACTTCCCTAACAATTAGGATGTTAAATATCTTTTTTAATATATTTATTTGCATGTCTTCTTTTGTGAAGTTTATGTTTAAATTTTTTTTTTCCATTTTGAAGTTAGTTTCTAAGGCTTCTTTGTGTATTCTGGATACATATCCTTTCTCCAGTATATATATTACAGATATTTAATCTCCGCCTTTTATCTTTTTAATGTTTTATTTCAAAGCCCAGAAGTTTTGATAAAGTCCAATATGTTAATATTTTTCTTTATGGTTAGGAGACATATTTACCTAGCCCCAAACTGCAAAGACTTCCTTATATATTTTCATAAATGTAATAGTTTTTGTTTTTATTATATTAGGTTTTAATACATATTGAGTTCATTTTGTGTATAGTGTGAGATAAGAATTGAAGTTCAGGTTTTTGGTTGTTTCTTTAATATGGATATCTAACAGTTCAAGCACCATTTTTTAACAATTCGTTTTTTAGAACAGTTCTAGGTTCACATCAAAATTGAGTGGAAGGTACAAACATTTCTCTTATCTCCCTTCCCCCACACAAGAATAGCTTCTGCCACTATCAACTTCCCTCACCACTGATGACCGACCTTGATGCCTTATCACCTAGAGTTCCTAGTTTTTATTAGGGTTCTTTTAAAAAGAAATTGTTTTTCCTTTGGTGATGTGACACTATTGGTTCACTCTTGATGTTTGTACATTCTATAGGTTTAGACAAATGTATAATCACATGTATCTATCATTACAGTATCATACAGTGATTTCACTATCCTAAAAATTTCTATGCTCTGCCTATTCAATCCCTCCTTTCTCCCAACCCCTAACAGTTACTGACTTGTTTATTTTCTCCATAGTTTTGCCTTTTCCATAATGTCAGAGAGTTGGAATCGCATAGTATGTAACCTTTTGGGATTGGCTTCTTTCACTTGGCAATAGGCAGTCAAGGTTCCTCATGTCTTTTCATGACTTGATAGATCATTTCTTTTTAACTCTGAATAATATTCCATTGTTCCATTGGATGTACCATAGTTTATTCATCCATCTGCCTATTGAGGAACATCTTGGTTGCTTCCAAATTTTGGCAATTATGAACAAAGCTGCTATAAATATTCATATGTGGGTTTTTGTGTGGATGTGAGTTTTCAACTTCTGTGGGTAAATTCCAAGAAGCTTGATACCTAGATCATATGGTGAGTCTATTTAGTTTTATAAGAAAATAGCAAACTGACCTTCCTAGAGATTTGTTCTGTGAAGTTTGAATTCGGTCAAGGGGCCACACTTGGGGATCTGGAGGGCCACGTGTGGCCCTAAGACTGTAGGTTCTCCACCCCTTTTGTTTCTCTGATGAGACAACATATGGAACATTTTTTCATATGATTATTTTCTACCTATATATCTTCTTTGGTGAAGTTCAAGTCTTTGCCCATACTTTAATCAAGTTGTTAGTTTTTTTACTATTAAGTTTTAAGAGGTTTATATATATATATATTTTTTTTCGATAACAGTCCTTCATCAAATATGTCTTTTGCAAATATTCTCTGCCAGTCTGTGGCTCACTTTATCATTCTTTTGACAGTCTTTCACAGAGTAGTTTTAATTTTAATGAAGTGTAGCTTATCATTCCTTCATGGATTGTGCCTTTGACGTTGTATCTAAAAAGTCATTGCCAGACCCAAGGTCATCTAGATTTTCTCCTATGTTATCTTCCAGTTCTATAGTTTTGCATTTTACATTTAGACCTGTGATTGATTTTTTGAATTAATTTCTGTAAAGAGTGTAAAGTCTGTATCTTATTATTATTTTGTGCATGTGAGTGTTCAGTTGTTCCAGTACCATTTGTTGAAAAACTACCTTTTATCTATTGTTTTGTTTTGTTCCTGTGTCAGAGGTCAATTGACTCTCCTTATATGGGTCTGTTTCTAGCCTCCCTATTCTGTTCCATAAATCTTTCTGACTATTCTTTTGCCATTACCATACTGCCTTAATTATTATAGATTTATAGTACATTTTAAAGTCAGCTAGTATCAATCTTCTAACTTCATTCTTTTGTATTGTGGTGGCTATTATGGGGTTTTTTTTTGGTATTGTGGTGGCTATTATGGGTCTTTTTGCTATCCATATAAACTTTGGAATCAGTTTATTGATATATACAAAATAACTGGCTAGAATTTTGATTGGGATCATACTGAACCTATAGATCAAATGATATCTGCACAATACTGAGTCTCCCTAACCATTAACATAGAATATCTACCTATACATTTAGTTCTTGGATTTTTTCCATCAGAGTTTTGTGGTTTTCCTCATATAGATCTCGTGCAGATTTTTTTAGATTTATGCCTAAGTACTTCATTTTTCTGGGTGCTAATGTGAGTGGTATTCTGTTTTTAAGTTCACATTCCATTTGTTCATTGCTAGAAGATAAGAAAGCAACTGACTGTTGTATATTAACAGTCCTGCAGGACATATCTATCCTGGTCCTGCAACCTTGCAATAATCACTTACTAGTTCCAGAAATTCCCCAGTTCTTTTGGATTTTCTACATAGATAATCACATCATCTATTTAAAAAGACAGTTTTATTTCTTTCTTCCAAATCAGTGTATCTTTTATTTCCTTTTCTAAGACTTTTCTAAGTACAATGTTGGAAAGGAGTAGTGAGAAAGGGACATCTTTGCCTTGTTCCTGATCTTAGTGAAAAAGCTTCTAGTTTCTGTTTTGTAGATACTCCTTATCAAGTTGAGGATGTTTCTCTATCCCTTCAGTCAAATCCTTTTATAGGTCTATTAATATGATCATGTGATTTTTCTTCCTTAGCCTCATGGTGTGATGAATTACATTTACCATTTTTCAAATGTTGAACCAGTCTTCTTTACCTGTGATAAATTCTACTTGGTTATGGTGCATAATTCTTTTTACATACTGTTGGATTCAATTTTCTGATTTTTTTTTTTTGAGACAGAGCCTCAAGCTGTCACCCTAGATAGAGTGCCGTGGCATCACAGCTCACAGCAACCTCTAACTCCTAGGCTTAAGTAATTCTCTTGCCTCAGCCTCACAAGTAGTTGGAACTACAGGCACCCGCCACAATGCCTGGCTATTTTTTAGTGGTAGTTGTCTTTGTTGTTTGGCAGGCCCAGGCTGGATTTGAACCTGTCAGCTCTGGTGTATGTGGCTGATGCCTTAGCCACTTGAGCTATAGGCACTGAGCCAATTTGCTAATATTTTGTGAGGATTTTTGCATCTGTGTTCATGAGAGATATTCACCTTTAGTTTTCCTTCCTTGAAATGTCTTTGTTGGTTTTGGTAGTAGGGTAATGCTGGACTCATTCTAAAATGAGTTATGGTGTATTCCTGCCACTTCTTGCTTGTGAAAGAGATTCGATAACTGGTATAATTTCTTCCTTAAATATCTGATAGAATTCATTAGGGATCCCATCTTGGCCTGATGCTTTCTGTTTTGGAAGGTTATTAATTTTTATTCAATGTCTTTAATAGATATAGGATTATTCAGATTGTTTCTTCTTGGGTGAGAGATTATGTCTTTGAAGATACTGGTTCAGCCAACATGACTTTTGAAAACACTGTCCCATCACCATTGATTTATCTTGGAGTCTTTGTTGAAAATCAACCTACCATGCATGACAACACAGGTCACATTGCCTTGATTACTGAAATTTTGTAGTAAGTACTGAAATAAAGTAGTTAAGTTCTTCTACTTTTTCTTTTTCAAAATTGTTTTGAAAAATCTTATACTAGGTCCTTTGCATTTCAATATAGATTTGAGAATCAGCTTATACATTTTTCAAAAAGATAGCTAGAATTTTAATCAGGATTACATCACTTGATCAATTTAGAATTGATGTCAGAAAGAACTGACATCATAACAACATTAAGTTTTCCAATCCATAAGTATGCTCTATTTTTCCATTTATTTATTACATCCACTCATCTACTTTCCCCTATTAATAACACCTCACATTAGTGTGCTATATGAGTGCACCTGTTACATTTAATGAGAAAATACTAATATATTGTCTAAAATCTACAATAGTTTTTATTTTATCTAGCATTTTTTTCTATTTCAGGATTGCATTCAGGGTATCATATTACTCATATTAACATAATAGTCCTGTAGGACATATCTTTCCTGGTTGAAGGTTAATCACTTACTAATTCCCCTCTAAGCATTCTTTGTCTGTGATAGTTTCTCGCTTTTCTTGTTTTCGATGACCCTACCAATTTTGAGACATATTGGTCAAATATTTTATAGAATGCCCCTCTATTAAAATGTTCTTGTGGGCGGCGCCTGTGGCTCAGTGAGTAGAGCGCCAGCCCCATATACTAAGGATGGCAGGTTCAAACCCAGCCTCGGCTGAACTACAACAACAACAATGAAAAAATAACCAGGCATTATGGTGGGCGCCTATAGTCCTAGCTACTCGGGAGGCGGAGACAAGAGAATCACCTAAGTCCAGGAGTTGGAGGTTGCTGTGAGCTGTGTGATGCCATGGCACTCTACTGAGGGCAATAAAGTGAGACCCTCTCTCTAAAAAAAAGAATAATAATAGAAAAAATAAATAAAATGTTCTTATTCCTTTTCTTAAGAATAGAGTAGGGTTATGGGTTTGGGGAAGAATGACAAAGAAGTGCCATTTTCACTGTATTGACTAAGGGGTACACATGACACATTTAATCATATTTTCATGTATTTTATTTTATTGCTTCCTGACAATTCACTAGAAATGGACTATTTTTAGTTAAACTGTATTATAAAAACTAGAATTTTTGAGCAACTTTGCTAAACTGTTTTCTAAAAGGGTTCCACTGATTTCCATGCCCACCAATAATGGATACACTGCAATTTCTTCCCCTGCTGATGACCTATACTCTGCATGGAATGATATTCTATAAACATCTCTGCCTGCCAAAATCCTAGCATACAAGAAGGTGCATCTCAAATGATATAATCATCTTGAAGCCCATTCTGAGTCCCAAATTAAATAAGATGTCTTCTTTATGTGAACATCTAACACATTTGTTAAAAGACATTTTCCTTCCAATTTCTCTTCATAGATAACATGTATAATTATAGTGACTTTTTCTTCAGTCTGTATTTCATTATATAATAATACATAGTGATAAGTAATAAGAACATTTTTCTAACCAAGAACCCTCGGAGATACTTTAAACTACAGTTCTCCCTCATCCAAAAATAATACTGAACCATCAAGATAGAATATTTTTCAAATACTTTAATAAAAGATTTATCTTTATAAAATATATGCTTTTATTTAAGAACCTGGATGTAAAGTTTTAGGATTCGTAGATCTTATCCACCCTCTTGCTTCTTAAGGTAACTTAGCGATCAAAGTAAAAACTAAAGAAACTAATGTACATAACAAAACTTTAAAAGAAAAATAATTCTGAATCAATAGACATTTTTCTCCTCAGAGAGGATCTCATTCAGTCACCCAGGATGGAGTAGCTGGGACTATAGGCACACACACCACTACACCTGGCCAATATTTTTATTTTTTGTAGAGATAGGGTCTCACTATATTGCCCAAGCTGATCTTGGCCTTAAATGTTCCTCCCACCTTGGCCTCCCAAAGTCTTGGAATTACAAGTGTGAGCCATCATGCCCAGATCTGAATCAACATCCTAATGATTTAGGCAAAGAAATTTCTTGACAAAAACTGTTACAAGTTCATGAATAAATGTGCTCATTTATAGCTGGATGAAGAAATTGCCAAAAAGATATATGGGTTTCAGCGAAGTTTGAAGGAGCACTTATGGGCATCTATAATTATTTGCACTATTAACACCAACTTGGCTTAATTCAAATTGGCTTTTCATATATATTTATAATTTTTAAAGCCATTCTACATTGTAAATAAAGTTTTTAAACTTTGAATGTTCTTTAGTACCTCTCCTAAAGGATTGACTGCTTGCAAAGATTAAAAAATAATCAAAAGTTTTATTTTTTGCCTCAGTGCCTAGGGCACCAGCCACATACCCTGGAGCTGGTGGGTTTGAACCCAGGCCGGGCCTGCCAAACAACAATGACAACTACAACCAAAAAATAGCCAGGCATTGTGGCGGGCACCTGTAGTCCCAGCTACTTGGAAGGCAAGAGAATCATTTAGCTCAAGAGTTTGAGGTTGCTGTGAGCTGTGACATCATAGTATTCTACTGAGGGTGACATAGTGACACTCTGTCCCCCCAAAAAAGTTTTATTTTTATAGCCCTAAATTAAAATATGATGACAATTTTAGTTCAACAACTTCCAATTGTTATTACATTCTTTCTTTCTCTCTTTTTTCTTTTTTGAGACTGTGTCTCACTTTGTTGCCCAGGCTAGAACACATTGGTATTATCATAGATCACTGTAACCTCAAACTCCTGGCGCTCAAGCAATCCTCCTGCCTCAGTCTCTCAAATAACTGGGACTATAGGCATATGCCACTGTGCCCCGCTAACTTTTTATTTTTATTTTTTTTTATAAATATGGGGTCTTGCTATGTTTCTCAGGCTGGTCTTGAAATCCTGCCCACAAATAATCCTCCTGCCTTGGTCTCTCATAGTGCAAGATGTGAACCACCATGCCCAGCCTCAAATCATTTTTTTTTCTCATTTTGTTGCCTTCAGTAGAGTTGTGTGGTGTCACAGCTCACAGCAACCTCCAGCTCTTGGACTTAGGTAGTTCTCATGCCTCAGCCTCTGGAGTAGTTGGGACTACAGGTGCCTGCCACAACACCTGGCTATTTTTTGGTTGCAATTTGGCCAGGCTGGATTTTGAACCTGCCACCCTCAGTATATGGGGCCGGTGCCCTACTCACTGAGGCACAGATACCTCCCAACTCAAATCATTTCTTATGACACTCATAATCTACGTTGTAGAATCACTTTATATCATTGTATATAAATGTCAATACTTTAATGTTAGAAAAACGTTCTGTTCTGGCCAATGAAAATACTTTTTACAGAATAACCAATGAATACATATATTCTTTATGAGAAGTTAAAAAAAACACAGTAATAAGAAAAGACAGACTACTCAAAATGTAATCTAAAAAGGAACCATACCTAAGCTCTTAAAACTTTCAGATCTTTCAGCAGATTCACTATTTACACTAAAAAAAATTACCATAGGTCAGCATTACAATTTTCTACCAATATTTCTAAGATAGAAAGTTAAAAATACAAATTTAGCCACTAGCAATTTTTTGCAATATAGTATGTGAAATATATATGGAGAATCTTGTATATTCTATTTTATGAACAAAGCTCAGCAAATCTCAGCTTATGGGTTAAATCTTGTCCACTGCCTGTCTTTATAAATAAATAAAGTTTAATTAGAACACAGCCATATGCAGTCATTACATGCTATCTCTGGGTGTTTTTACTTACCACAGCAGAGTGATATAACTGTGACAAAGACCAATTTGGCCTAAAATATGTACTATATGGTCCTTTGCAGAAGTTTTGACCCCAATACAAATTTTCAAATACATAATATTATAAATGTTTAGCTGTAGATGATTTGCAGTAGAGTCCTGTTTTTAATATCCCTAAAAATTACTAGAAGAACTTAAGTCTATGTCTCAGCAAGTCTTCAGACTGTGGTAAAACATATCCTATCTTTTTCCTTTTTTCTATTAAAAATATTAAAGCCTGGGTTTTGACACAGTAAAACCATGATAGTATAGTCAAGCATTTCTCAATTGCTAGGGAAAAGTTCAATTTCTTAGGGATCAAATAAAGATGTAAATTTAGGAAAAACAGTGTATCTAGAAATAAATAATAGGTCAATTAAAGAAAGCATATTTTATTAAATTTAGCAATGGTTAGCAATGTTCTAAGCTAAGTAGCGCTTAGATTGCTACTTACCAGTTAGTGAAAGCACAGATGTCTTTCCTAGCCCTGAGACAGAAGCTGTATATCCTGTTGTAGAACTTTTACTAGAAAAGAACATGATTTGGTTTAAATACAAGAACCTGCTGCTTACAATCTCAGTCATCTAATTCTTGGGCTGTTATAATCATGGTGATTTAATTTATATGATTCTATCCTGATCGTAACTGTTTATAGTTTTGTCTCCTAGGCTAAAGGGAAAAGCAGATATTCATCTATTGTCAGGAGAACTCTGCTGTGATTGGTTTATTATACAAACATTCCAGTAGCTTTTTAAAGACATAAACAATATTAATAGCAAATGGGGCATACTCATACCCATTTAAAAGTTACGTAGCATATATGATACGACACCTTCCTCATAAAATGATATATGGATTCCATGATGTTATTAAATATTGTCATGGCAGTGTTCTTGCTTAAATGCCAGGAAACCTATTTTTGTATAAATTAGGAGATTCCAATTATTTTTAACAATACTTACAGAAGAAAATTGATAAGTTATTGGCCTATAAAAACTCAAAATTAATCCTAATTGTTATAATAATGTAACTATTTCACATAAGTA
Organism: Arctocebus calabarensis; assembly: GCA_963573935.1. Taxonomy (NCBI): domain Eukaryota; kingdom Metazoa; phylum Chordata; class Mammalia; order Primates; family Lorisidae; genus Arctocebus; species Arctocebus calabarensis. The sequence continues at coordinate 13,755 of CAUYON010113491.1, forward strand.
AAAATGTATGACTATGAAATCAAAAATTATATGAAAAAGTGAACAGCTGCTAGATCATACCCAGAACACTTGTCTAAGTTGCCATATTTTGTATGAAAAGCTTGATTATTAAAAGACTGGCTTCGAATCAATTTGGATTTCTTGATTTCTTTGCCTAGAGTAATAAGCAGAAAAAAAAGGGAAATGCATTCAGTTCATCCTTAGTTGCCCCAATTCACATTCCCTCCCAAACTACCAACATTTTCAGTAAAACACAGATGGGCCTAGCATTCTTTCCCTAGTTTGACCTGATTGGAGTATTTCTCACTTGTACTGCCCATTAAGAATCACCAAAACAACTAAGGATAGAAGGCCAAAGTTGTTTTAGAATGATAAATCTCATCTTATAGAGGGACTTTGCCTGTAATTAATTTTTGAAAAGTGAAAGATGTATAAAAGAACATAAAAAGAACTTTTCTCTTACTTGTCGATGGGGTGGCAGAGGAGGGTCCAGGAACAGAAATAGGGATCTTGGGCAGACTTTGTGTTGGTGTCTTAGTGTCTCTACCTAGAAAACAACTCTGTTTTAAGTTCTGTAATTTCCTCTGAGTTCTTTAATCAATCTCCATAAATATATAATACAGAGAATAAGAATCTTTATCCCTAGCTAAGCAGCTCTCTTCTCCAAGAATTCTTACTTTATCAATTTACATATTTCAATCTTTGTTACCCAGTAATCAATTTGACAGTCTCATAGCTGCAATCAAACTTTAAGCTTTCCTTTTTCAAAGGATCTGAACCTCCACACTGATTCCTATCTTGTATTCATGCATTTCTAACATCTGTACCACAGGAAGCAGCTGACTTTCAAAAACAAATTTTGAAAAATGAAAGAAAGTAATGCAATTCTCCATGTCAAATTAAAAAGTCAGCATGGTCTTCCAGAATACCGGGTTGCAACATGATTATGTAACTGAACAATGAAGACACAGAAGAACTACTTACGTTTCTTTTCAAACATTTTGTCACTCGAGGGCCTTCCATCATTCTGCTGCTTTTCCTTTTCTAACTGTTCCTATTATTAAAACAGTATCTTAGAATTAAAGTTACAACTAAATAGATTGAAGAAATTGTTCTGAGAAATTAAGCTTGAGAGATACAAATACAGGTTCATAAAAATGTCTAAAAGGAGATTTGGCTCTTTTAACATTCACAGAATTGTGCTGTTGGGGGTTTATTGAACTAAAACAATGAGTCTAATATCACTGTTATAGTGAGCCTTTATTTTCTAGAAAGTATTTACCAATTCTCATTAGCAAACTATCTCTTACTATTGGTCATTTCAATTTCTGACTATTAAATAGCAAAACTTGACATTTTTCTTTAAAAAAATTTAGAGAAAAAGAAACAGTTTCTTAGATACTTATATTTTCAAATGCTTTACATAAGTATACCATATATAGAAAAAGGACACAAATTATAAGTTTACAGCTCACTGAATTTTCCCAAAGTAAATATACCCGTAATAATCAGCTCTAATATCAAGAAACAAAACATTACCAAAACTTATCCCAAATGAACAAATAGGCAAGATTATCAATGAACACAGCATCTTCTGAACAAGTGTGGCACAACTGACACTCATAGAACAACACCACATTCAACAAGTGGAAAACAAACATTCTTTTCAAGTACACATGTAAAATAAAGAAAAGGATGGAGAAAACTGATAATTTCCACACTGACGTGGGCCATGTAAAAAAGTCAAATGGAAATTCTAAGGCACAACACACATAAAAACTGAAAAATATTATTAGGTGAGTTTAAGAGAATTGTCCATTTTCTCCATCTTTCCCTGTATTATCTTGATGATATTAATCACAGTTATCTTGGAGTCCTTGTTTGTTTCACTCCAATATCAGGATCACCTGTGGGTCTTTTTTTATCGTTGGCTTTTGTCTTGAGGTTAGGTTATTTCGTACTGAAATTTTTTGAGAGCCTGTTTATTCTCTACAGCTTCTACAACTGCCAATCCTGAACTTAACCTCAATATTGGAAGACTGCCAAAATAATGCACTTTCCTTTTCAAAGGATTTCCACTGAAGTTTTTAATCTCATGCACATAAATTTTCAGCAGACAAATAGAAAATATGAAAAGTAACCAAATAGAAATTTTAGAAGTGAAATATATAATATTGGAAATTTAAAAAATTCCTTGGACAGGCTCAGCAGCTTTATGGAATAGACAGAGAAGAAGTTGGTAAAGATAAACCAAGTTATTCAACACAGAATTTAAAAAAAATAATAAAAAGAACAAAGCCTCATGGACCTATGGAACTGTGGAAATGATAGAGAAGAAGTTGGTAAAGATAAACCAACAAGTTATTCAGCACAGAATTAAAAAAAAATAAAATAAAAAGCACAAACCCTCATGGACGTATGGAATTGTGATAAAAGATTTAACATATGTGTAGCTGGAGACCCAAAAATAAGAGAGGGAGAAAGTGAAGCTGAATATCTATTTAAATAAAAAATGGCCTAAATTTCCCAAATTGGAAGAATGATATACATTTATAGATTCAGTAGGCATCAGGGACATGCAATTTAAAAAACCATCAGATACAATTACATATCCACTGTATGGCTAGAATTAAAAACACTAACCATACCAAGCATTACAGATGATATGGGATAACTAAAGTTCTCTACAGTAGTCAATGGGAATGAAAAAATCTAGAACCACTTTGGAAAACGCATTTGTTTGTTTGTTTGGTTTTTGAGACAGAGCCTCAAGCTGTCACACTCGGTAGAGTGCCATGCTATCACAGATCACAGCAACCTCCAACTCCTGGGCTTAAGCAATTCTCTTGCCTCAACCTCCCAAGTAGTTGGAACTATAGGCACCTGCCACAACACCAGGCTTTTTTTTTTTTGGTTGTAGTTGTTGTTGTTTGGTAGGCTCAGGCTGGATTTGAACCTACCAGCTCTGGTGTATTTGGCTGGTGCCTCAGCCGTTTGAGCTACAGGAGCCAAGCCACATTGTTTATTTTTACGTTAAGCATACCGTATTACTTCAGCCATTCTATTCCTAGGTATTTACCCAAGAGAAACAAAAATATGTCTACACAAAGACTAATATTCTTTTTTTTAAAAGACTAATATTCTTGAAGACTAACTTCTCTAAAGTCATAGCAACTTTATTTGTAATATTCCAAAACTAGAAGTAATCCAAATGCCTACTAGGAGGTGAATGGTTTAATAAATTGTGATATATCCATAATATGGACTACTACTCAGAAATAAAAAGGAATGACCTACTGATACATGCAACCTTATGGATGAATCTCAAATTATTACAATAATGGAAAGAGGCATGATCAATAAAAGTATATAATACACAGTTAAATTTAAATAATTACAGAAGGGGGGAGGAGCCAAGATGGCGGTCTGTAGCCAGCTTTCTGCAGACGCTCCTGTCCAGAAGGAGAGTTAAAGGACAGAAATTTGGCGAGAAAGCCAACGGTTTGGAGCTGAGCCAAGAGACAAGGTCGAGGAACACACA
>CAUYON010113493.1:0-35595 GCA_963573935.1 Arctocebus calabarensis
ACCCCCCCCAACAAGTAAATTAGTCTGGGAAGGTTGATGTCTCCTTCCCAAACTTGCCCCTCTGTCACACCCAGTCGGTGGTAACAGTTGTGATCCAGTTTCCTCCAATGAGCAGATGCTCCAGAGGTTTGCGCCTGCCTGGGTCACAGTGATGTCTGTGGCTCCACAACCAGTCCACTACTCCCTGTCTTGTTTGGCAGGGGGAGATGAGGCCTGACAACCTGGGTACTTGACAGTGGCTGGGGCGATTCACTCAGTTCCAGCCCTGTCCCTGATTGATGTTGCTGTTGGATCAGAACAAGTTTGAAGAATTTATTTCTGTCAAGGTTATTTTCCCTGATCAGACTGGGGCTGCAAATGGGTTTTACTCAGTTTGTGAGTTCCAGCCCTTTGTCTCAACTTTCATCCCCTGAGTGCCAGGTTAAGCAAAGCAGCCCCTCTGCGAGTATTCTAATCCCTGCTTTGTGTCCCAGCCGGTACCGCCTCAGGCAAATCCTTCATGTGCCTTGGTTGCCGGTGCGCTCTGCCGGCACCGGCACCAGAGAAGCCGCCGCTTCCCCTGGCCACCCAGAAGACTGGGAGTGTCTCCTCAAAACATCCCCAGGGGTGCAGCTCTCCAGCTATTGTTCCTGGAGCTGGTTGCTGTTTCGTGACTCAGGAGACCTTCCCACCATCCAGGTCTCCTCACAGCTCTCTCCCCTTTCACCACTGTGAGCCGGAAAACCAGCGCAGTTCAGCAAGTTTGCGCCCGTCCACACCTCTCAAGAAAATCTCCAAGAATCTGGACTCCTGTGGGGAACAGGCCTCTAGTCCTCAGGGTGAGAGTGGAGGGGAGCACCAGGAACACGAACTTGCAGGTCAAGAGTATGTACAGTTTTATGCCAGACTGGAGAGCACCACGGCACCCTATTAGGGGAAGGAGGTCTGGTTTTTAGAGGGTCTCTCCGGTGGGGTAGAGTGGGAGGACATCCGAACTCTGCTCGCTTGTTTGTAGGAGGTATGAAGTATGCTGCAAGCCGATCTCATGGGGGAGGGGACTCCTGTCCGCTTGCTGATGTGCTCTGTACCTTTTTGTTTGTGTCCTCGGGGTCTCAGGTAGCCCTAGCAGGGTTGATGTGCGCTCTTTGACCTTTCCTTTTGGCTCAGATCCAAACCATCGGCTTTCTTGCTGAGTTTCTATCCTTTAACTCTCCTTCTGGACGGGAACCTCTGCGGAAAGTTGGCTACAGATTGCCATCTTGGCTCCTCCCCCCTCAATAGTCCATTCTTGACTGATGACATCATTACCTCCTTCAAAGCTGAATAGGTCAGATATTCTTGTTAGATTTCATTTTGTATTTTTCCAAGGACCACTTCAGGTACAAACATCAGTCAGGTGTCTAACAGGAAAACATCAATCACTATAGATATTTCTGTCTGGAAAGGATTTAATACAGAGCACTAGAGGCTTCTAAAACTACTAGGGGGCTGCTACCAATTAGGAAATTTGCAAGTGTAGAAATTGCAGGATATTTTCACCTACAGTCTTAGCTTTCACAGCTGTGCAAGAGATGGTTTCCAAGAGAACTGACAGAAGTAAGTCTGTGCCTGCCAATTTTTAAGACCAAGGGTACAGTTACTGTTGCCAGTGGAGCAATAATGACTCCTGCTTCTTTTCACCTTTCACTCTTGCCTTTCATTGGCAAAAGAGTAATTATCAGACTTCCAGTCCCAGTCCAATAGAATGGGTCTATGTTATTCAGTTCTCAATAGAAAATTTACCAGAGATATCGAAACCCTTCCAATTATGTGTAGCTCAGTGTTAAAAAGAGATGCAGTGACAGCATGGTACTGGCACAAAAATAGAGATATAGACATTTGGAATTGAATAGAAAACCAGGAAATGAAACTAACATCTTACAACCACCTAATCTTCAATAAACCAAAGAAGAACATACCTTGGGAGAAAGACTCCCTATTCAATAAATGGTGCTGGGAAAACTGGATCTACACATGTAAAAGACTGAAATTGGACCCACACCTTTCTCCACTCACAAAAATTGATTCAACATGGATAAAAGACTTAAATTTAAGGCATGAAACAATAAAAATCTTCAAAGAAAGCATAGGAAAAACACTGGAAGATATTGGCCTGGGGAAAGACTTCCTGAAGATGATTTCTGTGGCAATTGCAACAACAAAATACACAACATAACAAAATGGACTTAATTAAACTGAAAACTTCTGTACAGCTAAGAAGACAACAACTAAAGTAAATAGACAACCTACACAATGGGAAAGGATATTTGCGTATTTTGATTCAGACAAAGGCTCGATAACTAGGATCTACAGAGAACCCAAATTAATCCACATGAAAAAAGCCAACAATCCCATATATCAATGGGCCCCCATGAATAGAATCTTCTCTAAAGAAGACAAATGAATGGCTAACAAACATATGAAAAAAATACTCATCATCCCTAATTAATAGAGAAATGCAAATCAAAACCATGCTGAGATTCCATCTAACCCCAGTGAGAATGGCCCACATCACAAAATCTCAAAACTGCAGATGCTGGCGTGGATGTGGAGAGAAGGGAATGCTTTTACACTGCTGGTGGGACTGCAAACTAATACAACCTTTTTGGAAGGAATTATGGAGAACTCTCAAAGAACTCAAGGTAGACTTCCCATTTGATCCTGCAATCCCATTACTGGGCATCTACCCAGAAGGAAAAAAAATATCCTTTTGTCATAAGGACACTTGCACTAGACTGTTTATTGCAGCTCTATTTACAATTGCCAAAATGTGGAAACAACCTAAATGATCACCAACCCAGGAATGGATTAACAAGTGTGGTATATGTACACTATGGAATACTGTTTAGCCATTAAAAAAATGGAGACTTTACAGCCTTTCTATTAACCTGGGTGGAAGTGGAACACATTATTCTTAGTAAAGCATTACAAGAATGAGAAGCATGAATCCCATGTACTCAATTTTGATATGAGGACAATTAATGACATGGTGGAAGGGAGGTAAGGGGAGAGCAGAGAGAGAAAGAATGAGGGAGTTGTGGGGAAAGGAACAGCAGAGAGGGGGAAGAAGCAAGCAGGGTGGGGTCTTGGTGTGCGCCACACCTTTTGGGAGCATACACAATTGTAAAGGGGACTTTACCTAACACATGCAATCAGTGTAACCTGGTTTCTTGTGCCCTCAATGAATCCCCAACAATAAAAAAAAGGGGGAGGGGAGGAAGACAGAAAGCTGGGTAAATTTAGAGATGTAAATTTTGTCACTTTTGTATACCACAAACTGCCAGCCCTCAGAAGCATTTTATTCAGAATGCACTTTAAGATTTTTAAAATTTTCTGAATGCTTTGAAGGAGGTGTGTGCTCCACTGTTCTCTCAATCCCCACAGTCTTCCTACTGTCTTATGGCTGTCAGCGCTACTCATTCATGTTACACATACCCACCTGGCTTCTGAGGGCCCCAGGATCTATCCCCCTATTGTAATTCTTTCCTAATAATTACCTTAACCCTTAATATTAATAGAGAATGAACCATATGCCATCCTTTGAATTATTTTTTGCATAGTTTCCAACATGTTACTTATGGCTAGAATTTTCTTTTTACTTATGGAAAATTTCAAACTATAGAAAAATATGGGAAAATGTATATAAAATACCATCTAGATTCAACAATTAACATTTTATCATATCTATTTCATTTCACTATATAATTTTTTCTTTTGCTGAAACATTAAAAAAAGTATAGACATCATGCCACTTCACTCTTAACACTCTGTAAAAAAGAATATTTGTCTACTTATTTATGACTAGCTTTCCATGGTAAATAAAAGAAATTTCAAAATTACATCTTCCTTATGGTAAGGAACTGAGCTGTTGCCTTCAGTTTTCTAATTCTTCTGTAGTTTATTACAATGATACACACAAAGTTGATGTTTATTGAGTTAAAAACCTGATATAATAGATTCTATATATTAAGGGTTGGGTTTGCAAATGCAAACACTGGAGATATTTCCTAAGACCCTGTTGAAACCACTTTGCTTATACAAGAATGAGGAGTGGGCTCCAGGGAATAGGTGAGGACCAAGAATGAATATTTCATATATCCAGCAAATTACCATCTGTACCCACCTCCCTGTGTAAAGTGTTGAATGGAAAAATCATCAAGGTTAGAAATTTGGAAAATATTTTGCTGAGCAATCTTTTTCATTCTGAGATGCTGGGAGGAGGGAACCCTATGATTTTTCTAAAGCACAGTACAGAACCATATAATAGATATGTATTATAGGGTATTAGCTTAGTCTTACCAAATTGAATTCCTTAACTCTCATAGGCTTAGTTTTTTACAACTAGAAATTAGTATTATGAGTATTGAGTCACATTTTTTAAAAACAATATAACCACCTCCATTTCCAGCTACAGAATTCAGAAAGTAGAATATATGTAACTTTGACAAATCTTAATCTCTAATGTAATAGCATTAGGAGGCGAGGCCTTTGGCAGGTGAATAAATCATGAGCATGGAACCCTCATGACTGGGATGAGAGTCCTTTTGAGAAATGACAGTGGCTTACACCTGTAATCCTAGCACTCTGGTAGGCCAAGGCGAGTAGATTACTGGAGCTCAGGAGTTCAAGACTAGCCTAAGCAAGAGCGAGACCCTGTTTCTACTAAAAATAGAAAAACTAGCCAGGCATAGTGGTATATACCTGTAGTCCTAGCCACTTGGGAGGCTGAGACAGGACGATTGCTCAAGCCCAAGAGTTTGAGGTTGCTGTGAGCTATGATGCCACAGCACTCTACCCAGGGCGACAGAGTAAGACTCTTGTCTCATAAAGAAAAAAATAAAAAGAGACAAAAGACCTTGTTCTCTCTCTGCTCCCCACCATATGAGGACACAGCGAGAAATGAGCCTTGTATAAACCAAGAAGCAGGCCCTCAGCAGAACCCAATCTGCTAGCACACTGACCTTGGATTTCCCAGTCACAAGAATTGTAAGAAATAAATGTTTGTTGTTTAAGCCATCCAGTCCATAATATTCTGTTATAGCTACCTCAACTTACTATGATACTTCCCAAAACCAGTAAGAGATTTTTCACTTTACTGGTCAAAGTATATTTTAAAGATAAAAATACTGAAGCTACATGTATTTTTTACTTAATATAAACTCGAACTCTCAAAGGTATTCCCTATTCCTTCCCATAAAGAAATAGAAAAGTCTTCTAAAAATATCCTCCCAAATTGGACAGGATTTGGTGATGCATATTAGTGATCATCCTTCAGGATATTTAGAAAAACAGTGCCCTGGCTCGGCGCCTGTAGCTCAACGGGCTAAGGTGCCAGCCACGTATACCTGAGCTAGCAGGTTCAAATCCAGCCTGGGCCCGCTAAACAACAATAACGGCTGCAACCAAAAAATGGCCGGGTGTTGTGGCAGGCGCCTGTAGTCCCAACTACTTGGGAGGCGGAGACAGGAGACTCACTTGAGCCCAGGAATTGGAGGTTGCTGTGAGCTGTGATGTCATAGCACTCTATCCAGGGTGACAGCTTGAGGCTCTGTCTCAAAAAAAAAAAAAAAAAGAAAGAAAGAAAAACAGTGCCCTCCAAAGCCAGTTCCCTTAGGAACTTCTACCCCTATTCAGCTAACTCAGAGGCATGCCAATGTCGCCAGTAGAAGGATCCACCTAGAATGGCTATCATCGTTTGGGTTAAACTATGTGGCAGGAGATTGTTAAGTGCAACCCTAATGTAAGATTGCTTACCCATATGATGTTGGATAGGGAGACAAACATTTCTCCCAGGATCTCCCAGCCAACAGTTTCCCAAAACCACCAGAGGACAAGCAAGAGGAATTTTGTTATTGAAGCAGCATAGAAAAAAGCTGAATTCAGTCTCATTATTTGTTAGCTGTGTAGATTTGGACAATTGATCTTAATTCTCTGAGCGTCAGTTTTCTCACTTATAGAAATAAAGTAATAACCGCCTCTCTCTTAAGGTTTGTCTAGCATGTAATAGGATCTCAATGAGTATCTATTCCCTTTACTCTTGCCTTTCTCAATATTCAGTGAGGCAAAGGGGCACTCAGGCTTTAAGGATTTGTGGTAGGTTATGAAAAGTACTTCACCAATTTAGGTTTGGGTACTCATGTGGCCACGGCCAGTGAGTAGTTAAGAGACTGGTTTATATATAATACCAAAGAGACATCCTATGACAAAAGCAAAAAAACAACAAACATACCCCACCTCCCCCCAAAAAAACAAACAAAAAAGCAAACCCCAGTAAGGAGGAGAATGTTCCCAGAATTACCATATTATTAGATTCAAATGTTCAATTTTCAACAACAACAAAATCATAAAGCATACAAACAAGAGAGTATAGCTCATTCAAAAAAAAAAGGAATGGAAATCCAGAAATTGTCCCTAAAAAAGAGCTAATGGCACATCTACTAGAAAAAGATTTTAAAATAACTATCTTAAAGAAGCCTGAAGAACTAGAGATGATGTGAAAAAGATTAAGAAAATGATGTACAAACAAAATGGAAATATCAATAAACAGAAAATACATTCTGGAGCTGAAAAGTATAGTAACTAATAAAAAAAAATCACCAGAAGGATTGACACAAAGGCAGATTTGAGCAGGCAGAAGAGTCAGTGAACATGAAGGAAGGATGATGAATATTATTTAGTCTGAGGAATAAAAAAAAAATTGAAGAAAAGTGAACAGAGACCAAAGATCAATGGGATACCACCATTGGACCACCATATTTATTGTGGGAGGACCAAAAGGAAAAGAGAGAAAGAGGCAAAGAGAACACATGAAGAAATAATGTCTGAAAACTTCCCAAATTTGATGAAAGACATGAATATAAACATCTAAGAAACTCAACAAACTGATGAACTTAAAAGAGATCTACATCAGGACACATTAAAATCAAACTTTAGGATGACAAAAAATTCTGAAAGCAGCAAGATATAAGTAACTTGTCACTGTCAAGGGATCCTCATTAAGATGATTGGCAGGTTTCTCATCAGAAACTTCAGGGGCCAGATGGCAGTGGATTGACATATACAAAGTGCTAAAAGAAAAAAATTGTTAACCAAGAATTATATATCCAACAAAACTATCCTTCAAAAAATGAGGGAGAATTTAAGAAATTCCCAGATTTAAAAAAAAAAAATGTTGAGAGAGTTTGTTACCATTAGATCTGCCCTGCAAGAAATATTAAAGGCAATCTTGCAGGTTGAAATGGAAGTATACTAGATAGTAACTCAAAGTCAAATGAAGAAACAAAGACCTCAGTAAAGGGAAATATATAGGTAATTCCACCCCTGGGTGTACACTCAAAAGAACTGAAAGCAGGGATTTGAACAGATATTTCTATGCCAATTTTCACAGAAGCATTATTCACAATGCCAAAATGGAAGCAACCAAATGCCCATCATTTGGATAAACAATGTTATGTACATAGAATGGAATATTATCCAGCCTTTAAAAAACCATAAAATTCTGATAGGTGCTAGACCATGGATAAACCCTAAAAACAGGCTCAGCACCTGTGGCTCAACAGGCTAAGGCGCCAGCCACATACACCTGAGCTGGCGGGTTCAAATCCAGCCCAGGCCCGCCAAACAACAATGGCAGCTGTAACCAAAAATGTCCGGGCGTTGTGGCAGGTGCCTGTAGTCCCAGCTACTTGGGAGGCAGAGGCAGGAGACTTGCTTAAGCCCAGGAATTGGAAGTTGCTGTGAGCTATGATGCCACAGCACTCTATACAGGGTGACAGCTTGAGGCTCTGTCTCAACAACAAAAAAAAACCCTAAAAACATTATGTTAATGGAAATATGCCAGGCACAAAATACAAATATTGTATAATTCCATTTATATCAGGTAAATGAAATTCACAGAGAAAGTAAGAAAAATAATGGTTAACAGGGATAGGGGTAGACGGAGATTAGGAGGTTACCGTTTAACGGATACAGGGTTCAATTTGGGATGATGGAAAAGTTCTTAACATGGATAGTCACAACATTGCACATCAATGTGAATGTACTTATTAATGCCACTGAATTTGCACACTCAAAAGAATTAAAATACATTTTATGTTATGTGTATTTTATAATAAAAAGACAGATTGATTTAGCAAAAACATTCCATAATACTCCTCTAATATGGAGGCCAAAAAAAGTACAATAGGGAACAGAATGAAAACTATAAAATGATAAAGGAAAAAAATAAGTTCCATTTCCTTCTCTGAAAGTGGAGAGAGATGGTTTTCTTCCAAGTCGAAACTTTGAAAATTCCATGTTTCTAAGGGAAAGGAGATAAAGCAGTGTTTGATACTGAAAACACAATGTTTCTTCTAACAGAGATCAGGACTAATTCAAAATTAATGACAGAAAGGAACATATTTATTTCCAGACTGAGTCCCATTCTGTTGTCCCGGGCTGGAATGCTATGGTGTCAGCATAGCTCACAGCAACCTCAAACTCCTGGGTTCAAGTGATCCTCCTGCCTCAGCCTCACGAGTAGTTGGGACTACAGGCAACCACCACAATGGCCATCTTATTTTTCTATTTTTAGTAGAGACAGGTCTCGCTCTTGCTCAGGATGGTCTCAAACTCCTGAGCTCAAGGGATCCTTCTGCCTCGGCCTCCCAAAGTGCTTGAAATATAGGCATGAGCCACCACACCTGGCCTAAAAAAAACATATTTAAATTCAGAAGACCCTCACTCTTAGCATGAAGATAAAATAACATTCACAATTCAGATGGGAAGTGTTTCAACAACCCTCAATGAATGAAGACAGAAGGCACTGTGTTCCACTCAACTGAAAGAATGAGTGCCAGATTCTGAGAACAGGCCACCTGGGTCCTCTCTACAATTCGGCAGCTAGCACTTATTGATCCCAGGTGTTCTTTACTTGTTGAGACATCAATACCCCCAAATCCCAGATTTTCAGACAAATTAAGATGATTGTTTAAAGCCCCAAAAGAGTCTTTCCTTTCTAAAAGAATTTGCTTTAAGGAACTAAAGTGTTTCTTTAAAAATTGGTACTTAGAGCATTTCGTTTATACACACAATTTCTTAGAAATATGGACTTTGCAAGGCACACCAAGACAGATTATTAAAAAGGGGAGGCCATTTTTTTAGAGTTAACGGTAATCAGGTTAGGGACCTGAAATTTTTTTTTTTTTAGTTTTTTACAAGGTGAATCACAGGTCCACTTTAAACAAAAACAAATCAAGTACTAGAAAAGGATCTAAGAAAAAGAATGTGAAATATTAACACTAGGACTTTTCTTGCTCAAAGGGGTCACCCTCTTTGCAAGTGTTAACTTATGGCTTGAAGGATGACACACTCTGCACTTTAATGCATAACGAGAAATAGGATTGTTACTGGAGAAAATACCCTGATCAGATGAAAAGTTCTCATTTCCTAGTAGATTAAAATGCCAAGGCAATTACATTAATTTACAACAGATGATTTCTAAGACCAAGATCAATTTTAGGAAAAAAACTAATTTTTCACACATGAAGCCTACAAACAAGGAACACAATCTCAATTTCTCTGAGGTATCCAATTAAAAATATATATAAATAAAGTTTTCCTTCTATAGAGGGAGTTAAGACCCAAGGAGTGGGCAATAAAGCCAACTGTCACTTGTGAGAGCCTCTCTGCCTGTTATTCTACATGAAAGAAGCTGAAGAACCAAGAGTCTTCTCCCCGCCTCGCAGCTGGGATAAAAACACATGACAGAAGCTTTGCCAATCTATACACCCATTCCAGACTCTAAACAGGGGGCAAACACAGCAAAATAAGACCTTCCACGAAGTACATTCCCTGGTATCATCAGTTTCCGGAAGACTGTTTCTGAGGCCACAGAAGTAGCCTATGTGGCAAAAGCCAGTCTCTGTCACCAGCCAGCACTGTTTGTGGTGCGAGGTGTGTCAAGCATGTGGCAGTAGCTCAGTTCTCTGGCATGATTTTGGCCATTATGCTTGGCAAGAGCCAAAGCTCTTCTAGTGAGTCTGTGAGCTATCTATCCACCAACCATTCAATAAATTTTTATCTGCTAAAGTCAGCCAGAAAAATCTAACTGGTAACACTTAACCTCAATTTCAGTATTAGTAAAAGAGGAATAATACTATATACTGTGAAGGTAGATATCTCATTCCTTTATTGAGATAATATACGTTAAAGTCCTGGCTCAGCACCTGTGGCTCAATGGGCTAAGGAGCCAGCCACGTACACCTGAGCTGGCGGGTTCAAATCCAGCCCCGGCTCACCAGACAACAATGACGGCTGCAACCAAAAAATGGCCGGGCGTTGTGGTGGGCGCCTGTAGTCCCAGCTACTTGGGAGGCAGAGGCAGCAGACTCGCTTGAGCCCAGGAATTGGAGGTTGCTGTGAGCTGTGATGCCATAGCACTCTATCCAGGGTGACAGCTTGAGGCTGTCTCAAAAAAATAAATAAATAAATAATAAAGTCCTTTGTAAACAAGATGTCACATACAGTTATAATTTACTAAAATGTAATTATATGCCAGGCATTTTACATTTCATGAGTAATAAAAAACGTTAATGATGGCAAACTCTTAGCCAAGCATTGTACTAAGCATTTTTTTTTCTTTTCTTTTTTTTGTAGGGACAGAGTTTCACTTTATCGCCCTCAGTAGAGTGCTGTGGCATCACAACTCACAGCAACCTTTAACTCCTGGTCTTAGGCGATTCTCTTGCCTCAGCCTCCAGAGTAGCTGGGACTACAGGCATCCACCACAACACCCAGCTATTTTTTTGTTGCAGTTTGGCCAGGCCCAGGTTTAAACCGGCCACCCTCGGTATATGGGGCCGGCACCCTACCCACTAAGCCACAGGTGCCACCTCCTGTACTAAGCATTCATACAAGTATATTTTGCCTTATTTAATTGTTGAGATGACCTTAGGAGACAGATTATCCATTATACTGAGTAAAATAACAGTAATAATTATCATGACCAAAAAACTTACAGTGATGGAAATAAGTGTTGGAATTAGCAGAAAGAAAAAAGTGCTATAAATTAATGATTTTTTGATGACAGAAATATCACTGCAATTTGAAGGAGATAATACAGTAGGCAAACAATGAGGGTTCTTAAGTCACCAACTCTTAAAGTGTTAGTGTCTGTTGTTTGACAACTTAGCTGAGGAATTAATTTAAAATGTCATTTTCCTCTTAATTTCCCCTTAAGACAAATTTGCTTATTTGAGATATGGTATACTTTGAAATCAAAATGTTTGCAGTAACAACATAGCTCACTTATGAGTAAATCTTTCCCTTCATGAGCTGTATCTCTAAACACACTTGGTTGAAAGTTCACTTTTGCCATTTGCCATAGAACCTTTTTAGCATATTACCACTGACATCCTTGCACTTTCCCCAGTTACTCACTTGCGTTCTTAAGTGAAAGAATTATATATTGTTATCTCTGCAAGACTCAAATAAGTGCCTCAGAGACTTATACAAAGTAGCTCATAGATATGTATGTGCTGTTTGATACACTGAGGAATGCTCACATTTGAATGAATCCTGTGAATACACTGTTTGTTATGGTTTAAATGTGTTCCTTCCAATTTATTTTTTTTGAGACAGAGTCTTACTCTGTCACCCTAGATGGAGGGCTGCGGAGTTCTAGGTGACAGCAACTTCAAACTCTTGGGCTTGAGCAATCCTCGTGCCTCAGCTTCCCAAGTAGCTGGAACTACAGGTGCACATCATGATGCTTGGCTAGTTTTGTTTTTTCTTTCTATTTTTAGTAGAGACAGAGTCTTGCTCTTGTCCATGCTTGTCTCAAACTCTTGAGCTCAAGTGATCCACCTGTCTTGGTCTCCCAGAGTATTGGGATTACAGGTGTGAGCCACCATGCCCAGCCTCCCTTCCAAAATTTAGGTGATACCAACGTAATAGTATTGGTAGGTGGGGCCTTTGGGAAGTGACTGGGCCTTGAGGGCTCCTTCTTTCCGAAAGGGACTAGGTGCTTTTATAAAAGGGCTTGATAGGGAAGTCATTCCCCTTCCCCTTTTTTGCCTTTTCTCCTTCAGCCACGTGAGCATACAGCATTCTTCCCCTCTGCAGGATGCAGCATTCAGGGTGCCATCTTGAAAGCAGAGAAGAGAACGTTACCAAACAGGTGCCAGAATTCTGAGAAATAAATTTCTGTTCTTCATAAATTACCCAGTCTTAGATATTTTGTTACAGTAGCACAAATGGACCAAGACAATGCTCCCTTGGGCCTTGGCTAAAGACTTCTAACTTCTGGAGGTTCCAGTGTCCAGTTATTCCATTCCATTTCCCCAAGCACAAAGTTAAGACTTCAGATTTCTTTTTCATCCAGAGCAAAAGACATTCTGTTCATGTCTCTCCAAAG
Source organism: Arctocebus calabarensis (assembly GCA_963573935.1). Classification (NCBI taxonomy): domain Eukaryota; kingdom Metazoa; phylum Chordata; class Mammalia; order Primates; family Lorisidae; genus Arctocebus; species Arctocebus calabarensis. Next base: position 12,413 of record CAUYON010113493.1, read on the forward strand.
GAATGAACTCATTCCTATCTCTGAAGTAAACTTACATCACCCATATTTGAAGATATGAGTTCCTCTTGTACAAGTACTGAATGAGCCCTTATCTATAAATCACTTGACTTTAGCCTTTTGAAAATTTAGTAAAGGCAGTTACATGGAATACAAATTAAAAGTGATACAAAAGGTCAACAAAACCAAGGATTAAACTTTGCTCCTTTCCCCTAGCAACCACAGTATAAACACACATAATATATCACGTCATCAACTAAGTCAAAGCTTGATTGATCTAGGGTAATTAAATCATATAGTCAGCAAATCTAACTCCTTGGTTCACTAAGATAACATATCTGAATCTCCATGAGAACATAAACACAAAGATTTCTATCACAGGACTGAGAGGATGGGTTTCCACATTCCAAGTACATCAAGCATGTACATCACAGCCTTTGTTGATAAAGATACCTGAATTATATAGGTATTATTATATGATTAAAAGACTCCTTTGTAGAACATGTTGATAATATTTAGGAAAAATAATGTAATAATTTGTTATTCTTTTCTCCTTTTGTGCTTCTGTTTCTCCAGAAGCAGAAAAGTACCCCATAAGGGACTAGAGAGAGATGGGTGATCATAGGAAGGAAACTCTTGGTGTGTCCAAAGGGAGAGTAAAGTACCTGGGATGACCAAAGAGAAGCAGCAGGAACAATACCCAATAATGATATAACACTATCAGTACAATACAGTAACTAAGTAATCCCAAAACATGGACATATTTGGAACAGAAATACATTTGATTTTATGATGAAATTAATTTAGGGAGACAAACTTGCATACTAGTTAAATATACAGGTTTTAGACTTAGACCTGAATTAGGCTGGGTGCGGTGGGTGGCTCACACTCGTAACTCTAACACTCAGAGGCGGGTGGATTGCCTGAGCTCACAGGTATGAGACCAGCCTTAGCCACAGCGAGACCCTGTCTCTAAAAACAACTGGATGTTATGGCGGGTGACTTATAGTCCCAGCTACTCTGGGAGGCTGAGGCAAGAGGATCACTTAAGCCCAAGAATATGAGGTTGTCGTGAGCTGTGACACCACTGCATTCTACCAAGGGCGACAACATATGACTCTGTCTCAAAAAAACACAAAAAGAATTAGACCTGAACTAAAAATCCCAGCTCTATCTTTATTTATTTATTTATTTAGAGACAGAGTCTCACTTTGTTGCCCTTTTGGTAAAGCTGTCACAGCTCACAGCAACCTCTAGCTCTTGGGCTTAGGCGATTCTCTTGCCTCAGCCTCTGGAGCAGCTGGGACTACAGGCGCCCGCCACAATACCCAGCTATTTTTTTTGTTGCAGTTTGGCCAGGGCCAGGTTTGCACCCACCACCCTCGGTATATGGGGCCAATGCCCTACTCACTGAGCCACAGGCGCCGCCCCCAGCTCTATCTTTAATAGCCATGTGACAGGAAAGGTCTTTAACCTCACTGTGCCTCAGCACCCTTATCTATTTAACATGTTGTACAAAGATTAAATGAGATAATATAGATAATACTTTTGTGCCAAAAAAAAGGAAGAAAAAAGAAAAGATGGTTATTGTTATTAATAAAAAAGTGAGATCATGTATACCAAAATCACAGCTTATATGCAATTTCTATGAAATATTAGCAGTACATAAACATTTTAGAGCCTTTTCTGTCCACCAAGTATAAAAATACGTAGAAAGTTTTTCCATCCTACCAATGTTAACACATAACAATTTTCACTATAAGGACAGGATAAAGGTAAATTATACCTTAGAAGGAAACAAAGACTTTAAAAGTAGCTCTAATACATGTTTGTTTTCATGTTAAGTATACTGGAAACTAATAGAGAAACACAAAAAGTTGAAATACTTCTAAAATATTTTTAGGGAGTCTCTCATTAAAAAAACAAATGAAAAAATAAGTGAAGGTTATAGGAAATTTCCGAATTTGGGCTTATGGGATGGAATGGAACTCAATAATCACAACTGTCCAGTAAAGGAGTAGACTGCCCCACATGACAATAAGCTGCTTGGGATTATAGTTGAGCAAGTCCAGGTTAGAGGGTACTCAATTCAGGAACTCTGCAAGAAGCAGAATATTGGATGATAAAACTTTTTTAAAAGTTCCTTCTGGACAGTGCCTGTGGCTCAGTGAGTAGGGTGCCGGCCCCATATACCAAGGGTGACAGGTTTAGTTTAGAACCTGGCCCCAGCCAAACTGCAAAAACAACAAAAAAAATAGCTGGACACTGTGGTGGGCACTTGTAGTTTCTAGCTACTTGGGAGGCTGAGGTGAGAGAATTGCTTTAAGCCCAAGAGCTAGAAGCTGCTTGAGCTGTGACACCACAGCACTCTACCAAGGGCAACAAAGTGAGACTGTCTCTTTAAAAACAAAACAAAACAAAACAAAACTTTAAAAAGTCCCTTCCAACTCTAAGATTCTATAACCCTTGAACACTATAATATACAATTAATTCTGTAGTATCCATGGTAAGGTAGAGTTTCTCTCTGATATCGTCCCTAACAAGATATGGGTCTCCAAATTCAGGTAAGAGACAGGTTTGTCACTCATCTATGATTGAAGGTGAATTAATAAATCCCAGGCCCTGAAGCATGTTCTGTTTACCTCTTTCTCTTACTGTTTTTACCCTCCCTGGATGGCCTGCTTTTATAATCTATTCAATCTAATTTCATAAATACTTAACTGACCTGTTCTAAAAATCTATTCCAAAGAAACACACATAGATGAAGATTTATATACCAGGAGTTTTTACTCCAGCATTATTTTAATACCCAAAGTGTTCTCCAATAGGAAAATGATTCAACTATACAACACATTTACACAAAGAAATGTTATACAGCTATTTAAATGATGTTTTCAAATAATATCTAGTGACACGGAAATGTCACAATATAATTTTAAGTGAAGCTGTTTTAAAATGACAATTTTAATTATAAAGTAAATTATGAAGTACATACCTAATTTATTGCTATACTAGAAGGAAATATAAAGCAAAATTTTAACAGCAACTGTGTCTAGGTAGTAAGATTTTTAATTTACCTTTTATGCAATTCTGTTTGCCAAATTATTTAAAATAACCATATATTAATTTTATGATCAGAAAAAATTATTTAAAAAATATGAGCAAAACATTTATATAGTTATTTTGAACTGTAATTCAGAAAGCAAAACAATTCTTTTTAAAAAAAGGAAGTCTAATATAAAAAAATACCAAGTTTGCATCTGACCCTATGTTTGAGATGGTTGCTAAGCACAGTCCTGCCTTTAAATTAATCAGTAAACAAGGAACAGCTGGGACAATATCCAGTTTTATTGAGCATGTGGAACAACAGGAGCGCTCATACATAGCTAGTAAGGGCATAAACCAGCATAATCACTCAGCTAGGAAAGCTGAAAACGGGTATACCCTACTAGATAGTAATTTGTTCCTGGTTAAATACCCTAGAAAAAACTCATGCATGTGCAAAAGTAGTTATGTACAAGGAAATCCACTGCACACCAACAGTAAAACAAATGCAAAAAATTCAAATATTCATTAATAAGTCAATGGATTACTACACTGTGAAATATTCATTCAATGGAATACTATACAACAGCAAAAATGAATCAGGCCTAGATCAACATGGATAAATCTCAAAACCATAAGCAGAAAAAACAGGTACAAAAGTATATGAAGGATACATATAGTAGGATGAAATTTCTAAAAAGTCAATTTCTACAAATGAAAGAATGTTGGGCCCATACACTGTGGCTCACACCTGTAATCCTAGCACTCCGGAAGGCTGAGGTGGGTGGATTCCTAGAGCTTGGGAGTTTGAGACCAGCTTGCACAAGGACAAAATCCTGACTTACTAAAAATAGAGGTTTGGTGACTGTGGCTCAAGTGGCTAAGGCGCCAGCCACATACACCTGAGCTGGCAGGTTGGAATCCAAACAACGACGGCTGCAACCAAAAACTAGCCAGGCATTGTGGTGGGCGCCTGTAGTCCCAGCTACCTGGGAGGTGGAGACAGGAGAATCACTTGAGCCCAGGAGTTGGAGGTTGCTGTGAGCTGTGATGCCACAGCACTCTACCCAGGGGGACAGCTTGAGGCTCTGTCTCAAAAAAAAAAAAAAAAATAGAAAGATTAGCCAAGTCTTGTGGTGGGTGCCTGTAGTCCCATAGTCCCAGCTATTGGGGAGGCTGAGGCAAGAGGATTGCTTGAGCCCAAGAGTTTGAGGGTGCTGTGCGCTACAATGATGCCACAGCATTCTACCCAGGGTGACACAGTGAGACTCTGTCTCCAAAAAAAAAAGGGCAGCGTCTGTGGCTCATCAAGTAGGGCACCGGCCCCATATACTGAAGGTGGCAGGTTCAAACCCGGCCTCCACCGAACTGCAAAACAGAAAAATAGCCGGGCGTGGTGGTGGGTACCTGTAGTCCCAGCTACTCGGGAGGCTGAGGCAAGAGAATCGCCTAAGCCCAGGAGTTGGAGGTTGCTGTGGGCTGTGTGATGCCACGGCACTCTACCGAGGGCGATAAAGTGAGACTCTGTCTCTACAAAAAAAAAAAAAAAAATTATACACTGTTTAGAGATATATAAATATGTAGGAAAAAGTAAAGTCATAAATAAAACCACATGGGTATAATGAATACCGAAATCAGATCAATGATTCCCTAAGGAGTGGGAGAGAGAAGAATATCAGGGAAGGTTATGAAAGATTGGGGGAAAGATCTGGAGGAAGCTGACAAAATATTGAAATCTGACAAAATTGATAAATTAATACACAGGTGTTTGCTATTTTTTTCTATATGTTGAAATAATGCAAATGAAAAAGAATTCTAGGTAGCAGTTGGAAATCTCTATTGAGAGCAGGGCTCTCTAGCCACAGAAGTAATTCTTAAACTTCATCAGGTCTAAGCTCCCTCTGCAAAGCTGATGGGAGCCTCCCATGGAGGTTTATTACATTACTACCACTCCACCCTCAGTCACCTCAGGCGGCATTCAGGAAAATCTATCCCTCTCGTCAAGCAGGTGGTTGACCAAGTACATTTCTACTCTTGCTAAGAGTTAGCAGGGTTAGACAATTAGGGAGAGAGTGATGCACTGGCTGCTCAGAGAAATAGCCTGTGACAAAAACAAGACTGCCAGACTGACAAGTAGCAAAACAGCACAAAGTCCAGTGATAGCCTCTTTTCAAAACAAACTAAAAAGGTTGGGGAAGTCTTACAAGAAACTCTTGTTCTTATACTTAATTAAGCCTAGTGCAAGCCAACATTATAAGCAGTGACTGATAAAGATTGGTGGGATTTTTTTATATTTTTCAAAAATTATCTCTATTTTTTACTTCTTACTTAATTCGGCTAGTTTTCAGCTAACAACTTCCTAATGTCTATGCTTAGCTTTTCCAGTAAAGAACTATTGCTTTCTAAAAGTCTAGATGAGGCTAGGCGCCTGTGGCTCAACGGTCTAAGGCGCCAGCCACGTACACCTGAGCTGGTGGGTTCGAATCCAGCCCTGCCCGCCAAACAACAATGATGGCTGCAACCAAAAAATGGCCAGGCGTTGTGGCGGGCGCCTGTAGTCCCAGCTACTTGGGAGGCAGAGGCAAGAGACTTGCTTGAGCCCAGGAGCTGGAGGTTGCTGTGAGCTGTGATGCCACAGCACTCTATCCAGGGTGACAGCTTGAGGCTCTGTCTCAAAAAATAAATAAATAAAATAAAAGTCTAGATGAATGGAAAATGATGACACTGCTACTGACTCAGATAATGAAATGCAAGGGAAAATGGCTGTTCAGACTTAGAAGCCAAAATGAAAGCAACGAGTCACAGTATACTCACATTGCTGGTTAAGTACCTAGGAGATTGCAGTCTTCTGAGGGACAGGTTTCAAAATTAAAACCTACAGAGGGACATTAAATACTGTAATTCAACATGCATGTGAAGGTCTTTAACTGATGTAATTAACTCAGAGGATATTTCTCCAAGAAGTTACAGATCTGTGGTATTCAGAATCGTCCCACAAATACCAATGTTCTAGGCTTAACAATGTCATGAAAAAATCTCCAATTGTTTTGTTATCATATTTCATTATCCCCATGTCTTCAACATCTACATCTCAACTCAAATCTTTTCTTTATGTCTGCCTCTTCCCCACGCCCTCTGTTCTACTTCCTGTACCTTACCTCCAACCTCTGCCTCCACCGCTGGGCTATGCCTCTGCTGCTCTTCAGAAAAAGCGAGCTAGAGAACTCTCCCCACAGAACTAGAAGGCTAAGAACAAAAACGGGCTAGTTAAGAAGCCTTCTGCACCTCACTGTTTAATGTTCTTCCCTTCCATCCATTTTTACAAACTTTTCTTCTAATACTGTTTTTTTTAATGAAATCTATTTTGAATGAAACTTAGGCTATATTAAAAATGTGCAACTCCCTAAGACTTTCCAAGATCTTTAGGCAAACAAACAACAAAGGAAACTGTACTGCATACTAATATTATAAAGCACATATTTAGATACCACTCTGCCCAGCAAGAAGAGTCTGAAATAATGAATGCCTTTCCTGGCTGTCACGGAGACTGGGAGCACTGGTATTCAGTGGGTAGGGATGCTAATCATCCTCCAGCACACAGCACAGGGCCATACAATGAAGACTGCGTCCACCCAAAACGCCAGTAGTGTGTCCGCAAACCCCCTCTCCCACTCTTATTACAAGACAAGACACCAGAGCACAGAAATTCATTTAGCCAGATAATTCCTGATAATTTCAGTAAATATCTGGCTAATCTTGACATGTCCTGCCTTTTGGGGAAATGCAAAATCAGCCATCATGCTGCCCAAATTCCCAATATTACCTAGAATTCTGGGAAGGGGGTGACAGGCGGCAACACACACTCCACATAGCCCGCAGTTTTGCCTCCGGGTGTTTTAAAATTCTGATTACAATGACTATATTTTGAGTTTGATATCACTATGTTCCAGAGACTCCTTCACTCATACTTGCTGTGGCACTGTATTGAGCCACAAGCACTACAGAGGCCATTTTCCCTTCAAATGAGTCAAGGCAATTACACAACCTCCACAGGGATCGGCACACAACAGCACTCCACGGGCGCAGGGGAGGACATGGTAAACATCTCTCCCCTCCACCAGGTCATGTTCCAGCTCAGATTCCTCCTAACAAAACAAACATGGCTTTTCTAGCATATTAATTCTTTGTGTAGCAAGCAATGCATTCTCCAGCTTATTTTTCCCCATAATTCTTTACCCTTTGTCCACAATCCCTCCTCCTAACCACATTGTACTATTTGTATGGAAAAAAAATTTAAGAGTTGCTTCTTGCCAAGTGTGACATCAACTCATTCTTATTTAGTGATGTCCAGCAAGAACTTGCTCTCCCAAAAAATGTTTGCTCAGTTTTGAAGCAACAAGATTGCTAACTGCATTCTGTCTTCCCTGTCACTTAATTTTTGATGCGTTAGTGTGTCTTCTGAAACAAATGACATAATACTTCATTTCTATGCATTACACATGTATACAAATACATTTTCAAATGTCAGGAAGACAAATACTGCTTCTAAGTTTCTAAGTAGAGAAAAAATAACATGACAACAAGAAAAGGATAGTTTTAACCTCCCTGAAAAAGATCTCTGCTTTCAGTAACAAGTGCTTTAGATATTTTAAAAAATGTAAGCCTCAAATCCTATTCTACATGGAGAGATTTTTATTACTTAAGGAAAAAAAGAAAAGAAAAGGAAGAAGAGTGATCCCTAAGGTAATAAGAAAAATTACACCACTTCATGCCCAATACTTGAGACAGCATTTCTTTCTTTCTTTTTTTTTTTAAATTTGAGTATCATTTGGAAAATCAATAACATTACTCTGCACATAGGATAATCTAAAATTCAGAATTATTTTTACTTAGCTTATTGGAAAAACTGGCGCTGGCATTTTTAAAATGTGTTCAACTATGATGGAATTGCCAAACTATGTCAGGTAATAATCCTCCTTCATGAAAGTCTTTAAACTCTTTCCATTCCATTCCTGTTAATTAAAAGTTATACTTGAAAATAATATTATTACCTAGTTCTCTTTCCTTCCTGGAACAACATTAGCAGCAAACCTGACTTAATTGTCACAGTGCAGAAGCTAATTTCCAGTGTGGGCTGCTACTGGGCACAAATGCTAGTTCTGTCACATTCCAGTGTTTGCTAACCAGGATGGCACCGAAGAACCTAATAAATAACAAAAGGGCTGTGTGATGACTCTAATAATTTTCCTAGTTCATTCTTCAGCATGTTCAAGGCATTCTGGGGTTTCCTGTGTAACCCTAGATCCAACACACTTAGAAATGCTTTAGGAGGCCAACACACTTAGAAATGCTTTAAGAGGCAGTGCTCAAAGCTTAGAAGACTTTATAGGCTTAGGTATTTAGCCTGTTCCCGGAGTTACAAAGGTCTCAGAGGTAAAAGGTTTCAAATAACCTAGGGAAGGAACAAGAATATACTTACTTTTCTGAGGAACTGCAACTATTTAACAAAAACAAAAGACCCAAAGCATAGGTTTGCACTGTTGCTGTGTGTGAATGTGTGTACACATGCATACATTTTAGCCTGAAAAGAAAAGGCCTTGAAAGTTGTAATTATAGAAAATTGCTCAGGGGACTTCATCCCACCCACATGCTTTTGATTTTCAAAAAGTATGACGAGTGCTTTTTAAGTTAGTGTTCCAGAAAGGCTGCAGCTGTTCAGCACAGATTTCACATGCTCAGTTAAGAACATTATTTTATCAACATAAAGGTTAATGGCTTCTAAATGAGGGTAGTAATTTCCAACCTGAGCACTGTAAATTCATATTAGCATTCACTTTCAGTTTAAAAATACAGACCCAGGAGAATGAACCACTCCTCAGCATCAACAGTAAAATAAGAGTACCAAGATTTATAATCCCCACCCCACCCCCCAACATCCCCCAAGAGTTTTAGCTTGCCCTTTATAAAACATCACATCTGTGTTAAGCGTATCAGTGTAGAGGCATCTGCCATGACTGAAATGCTGCAGTCAATGCACTAAGGGCAAAATCATGTCAGAAGAACCATATAACAGACACCTGCCCCTTCTTTCCCTAACATGCTCCCTGCCCCACCCTCCCCTATACCACTTTCTTAGGTGTTCTCTCCACAAACAGAAGGGGGGTGCTAGGCCAGAGAATGTTCGGTGTGAATCAATGAAATAACTCCTACCAGCTGTGGTTTTGCATGGCCAGTTTTATTTATTTATTCACTCTTCAGGGATGGGGGTCTCACTATGTTGCCCAGGCTGGACTGGAACTCAGGGCTCAAGTAATCCTCCCACTTTGGCCTCCAGAGTAGCTGGGACAACAGGTACACACCACCACATCTGGCCCTGCAGAGCCAGTTTAAAATATAATCTTCCTCCTTTAATCTACCATCATTCTGCTCCCCCAGTCAAGCATCACTGTGACTATTTGTCCTTTATTCCCTGCACCCAATCTGCCAATTCCTATTATTTCTTCCTTAAAAATATCTCTCAAATTTGTTCCTCTTTCCATTGTCTGCAGGTGAGACTTTTATCAGTTCATCTCTAGACAACTACAAAAGCCTCCTAACTGATTTGCCTATCTCTGGACACTGTGTCCCATTCAAAAAGCACAGCTATCAACATGTCAATACTCTGCTCCTTATTCTAACAAACAAAACTAAATAGTCACTTCATTATGGCATCACCTCTAAATTCCTTCTCCTATTCTTTAGGAGCCTTCAGAACCTGGCCTTCATCTAGTTTTACTCCCAATTCTTCAAGGTGCAGCCTTCTCCTTGGTCCTACTGTGATCTCACCCTCTCCACCCCAGCTCCCTGCTGCAGGATACTCAGACCCATTGAGCTCAGACTGTCTCCTCAGCCCAGGTAGTCCTTCTTCCATTCTCCCAACTCAAGCCACACATCCCACCAAAACTCTGCTTATCCTTTCAGGTTCAGCTCAATTAATAATTTCTCTATATATACAGCTGTTTTCTTTGATCATGGAACATCTCTTCCTGTGTGGTGAAAACAATTTGGTCTTTGGACTATGACAAAACTTATTTATTTATTTTTTATTTTTAGAGACAGAGTCTCACTTTGTCGCCCTCAGTAGAGTGCCATGACATCACAGCTCACAGCAACCTCCAGCTCTTGGGCTTAGGCAATTCTTTTGCCTCAGCCTCCCAAGTAGCTGGGACTACAGGCGCCCGCCACAATGCCCAGCTATTTTTTGTTGCAGTTTGGCCATGGCTAGGTTTGAACCTGCCACCCTCGGTATATGAGGCCGGTGCCCTACTCACTGAGCGACAGGCACTGCCCCAAAACTTAGTTTAAATCTCTTCAGAAGTTAAGCAAGTGTCTAACCTGTCTGAGCTCTGCATTATTTGTCAAACGAAGATGATGATAGTATCTCCTTCATAGGATTTTTATAAGATTTAAAAAGGTCCTATATGGAAAGAAACTAATGTAGCACTTGGCATGTGGTAAAAAGGCATCCAACAAATAATATAATACTATGACATTATATTATATCGCATGAACACTATGCTTACAAAATCCTAGACTTTAAGTTAATCCCAAGGTTTTGTTTTCTCTGTCATATACAATTATATCTCTCTTATTTAATAATTTCAACTCTCTGAGCTGCCAAGAAACAGAAAAACAAATAAAAAGGCCTAAAGGTCACTGAAATATTTATTATAAATTCCATGTATTAATGCCTATGTTTCTAGCACTAGAAAGTCCTTCAGACTGCCCTAAAGGCCTATCAATTTTGTTTCCAAGCCAACAGTAGCAATTAGAAGGAGTGTGCTACTTGCTATCAGCAAAGAAATGACAGAAAAACTAGAAAAAGTAAACATTCACACTTGACCTATACAAACTAAATAAAATCAAGTCTAGCAACCCAAACTTCTGTGCTAATTGGAGTATTAGCAATTATTATTCCACAGATAAAGTAGCCCTCATGTTCAAAAATAGACATACAAAGTTAAAATGATGGTGCTCTAAGTTCAGTGATTATCACTGTTCAAGATGGAAGGAATTTTTGCATACAGCAATGTGTTGAGTCACCAATATGAATATGTACTAAATACTTACAACATACTGTTCATATAAGTTAATCCTCCCAATAACCTTTGAGGTAAGTACCAGTGTCCTTATTTTACAGTTGAGGAAAATGGGTTTAAAGAGGTTAAGTGTCTGAACCAAGATCCTATGGCCCACATATGACATTTTCCATCCCTGAACTAACTCCAAAGTCTGTGCTTTTCCTGGATTATGCAACACTGCCCCTCTGCACTCTTGTGAATTGCAGGAACAAATTCTAAATTATGCAGAAAAATCATTTCAATTCTGGTTAAACATTCCTACTAATGGAGAATTTACTTCTCTGCAAGATAGAATAGAGGTCACAGCACTGACTTTTGAGAACAGTCAGATCTAGATTAAGGACAGCTAAAGCGCCAGCCACATATACCTCAGCTTGCGGGTTCGAATCCAGCCCAGCCAACCAAGCAACAATGACAGCTGCAACCAAAATATGGCCGGGCATTGTGGAGGGCGCCTGTAGTCCCACCTACTTGGGAGGCAGAGGCAGGAGAATTGCTTGAGCCCAGTTGGAGGTTGCTGTGAGCTATGATGCCACAGCATTCTACCCAAGGCGACAGCTTGAGGCTGACTAAAAAAAAAAAAAAAAAAAAAAAAAAGACAGCTATTCAGCTACTTCCTAGCTACATGAAATCAAACAAATCAACTTCTCTGAATAACTATTTCCTTATCTATAAATTGTTACTAAAAGGTTCCCATATGACAAGGCTGCTGTGAGAATTATTTTTTTCTGCTGTAAGAATTAAATGTGTGATGCAGCCTGAATATTGCTTAGCTCACTAAATGACATAACTGCTCAATAAATATTATCATTACTACTACAGAAAATTCTTTTTTTTCTTTTTTTAGAGACAGAGTCTCACTACGTCGCATCACAGTTCACAGCAACCTCCAGTTCCTGGGCTTAGGCGATTCTCTCACCTCAGCCTCCCGAGTAGCTGGGACCACAGGCGCCCACCACAATGCTCGGCTATTTTTTGTTGCAGTTTGGCCAGGGTCAGGTTTGAACCTGCCACCTTCGGTATATGGGGCCAGCGCCCTACTCACTGAGCCACAGGTACTTTCCTACAGAAAATTTTTTATATTAAACCAAACACTACCTCCCAATAACTTCTATTGGCCAGTTCTGATCACTGAGACTTTACCAAACTAGAAGTAGAATCTTATAACTACTTGGCAGCTATTTACTATTAGAACAGAGTTATGTTTCTCTAAGCTTTCTCTTTTCCTAACTAAACCTTTTATCTGCTACAAGTCTCCTTTACTAGACAAGGCTTCCAAATATCAACCTTCTGGTAATTTTATTCAGGATATACCCTAGTGTATAAATACCTTCTTAAACATAACACCCAGAATATTCTCACAGGTATAGAGTGACTAGTGTCAAGTGCCTGAGACCACTGCTTCCGCTTTCTGAACTTGAGATAAACACCCTCAATAAACACCCTCACTGAATTGATCTAAACTCAGGACTTGACATTTATAGCTTTTAAATGTCATTGTGGTTTCAGCCCATCTTTCAAGCCTGTTGAGATCATTTTAACCCTTGGTTCTATCATTCATGTTAAATATTCCATCTAACACATTATCATCTGCAAATGATTATTATGCCTCTATTTCTTTTTTTTTTTTTTTTAAGGCCAGGGCTGGGTTTGAACCCACCACCTCTGGCATATGGGGCTGGCGCCCTACTCCTTTGAGCCACAGGCGCCACCCTGCCTCTATTTCTTTATTAAAGCAAATCAACAAATGTTAAATAAGTGTCTAGTATGTCTATGTTACGTATGCTAAAAGCCAAGTCAAAAGATAGAATGCTGACTAAAATAGAGGTCAAGGTGAGAACCTCACAGTTCTTACTTATGACAATCTTATGCGCTTATCTTGAAAAATTTGTAAAAGGTAAGAGTGACTAGAGGCACAATGGTAGTCTGTAAATAACTGAAAAGGGAACAAGCTCTGAAGGTACAAAGAGATGGAACCCTGATGAATGGAATGTTGCAGTTATGCCCATTTTGAAATCACAGCCCCCTTCTCCTTTTAATGAGACTTCTTTGTTCTCTATAATTCATTAAAAATGGTGGTTTAAAAATTGTATCCATAAGGCGGCACCTGTGGCTCAGTGAGTAGGGCACCAGCCCCATACACCGAAAGTGGCAGGTTCGAACCCAGCTTCAGCCGAACTGCAAAACAAAAAAATAGCTGGGCGTTGTGGCGGGCACCTATAATCCCAGCTACTCGGGAGGTTGAGGCCAGAGAATTGCCTAAACCCAGGAGTTGGAGGTTGCTGTGAGCTGCGTGCCATGGCACTCCACCAAGGGCAAAAAAGTGAAACTGTCTCTACAAAAAAAAAAAAAAAATTGTATCCATAAATTTTTTCAGTAGTCTGGACCATAAGGATAGAAGGAAAGAGGGGGAGGATAGGTAGCATGGTGAGACAATAACACTAGAAAACAATGTTTTCTTTTTTTCTGGAAACAGGATCTTGGTCTTGCTCAGGATAGTGTGGAACATCAACGCTTTTTGATCGGCTAAGTGTACTTCTGTATCTTTTATCTGGGGTTTTTAGTACTTCTTTGTCCTATCATTTCCAGTTAATTATCTTTCTTCTTGATAAAAAAAACAAAAGCAAGTGTGGTGCCTGTGGCTCAAAGGAGTAAGGCCCCATATGCCAGAGGTGGTGGGTTCAAACCTAGCCCCAGCCAAAAACTACAAAAAAAAAAAAGCAAAAGAAGTGTTAAACAGTTCTGCTCTACATACATTAACATGTCCTCAGCTGGCCCAAGACCTTAACTACACTTGCTACTCCTACTGCTCCTTTTGCTGGGACCATAACTTCTAGGATACTTCATCCCCCTCACCTTAGAAGTCTCTGTTTGTCCCAGCTTTTATACACCCTCACAGTATTCATTCAAGTATGTCTTGTTCTTTTCTACCTATCGTTGGTTACATTTGCTTCTTTCTACAAGGAAGACATATACTTTTATTAACTGGAGCATTTTGGAATGTTCTTTGCCCAGCCTCGGCAATCACTTTAAATATTTTACCACCTTCTCCTTCATCATAATGATTTGTGTAAAGATTATCAAATAACTTAGGGAGGGTCAAAAAAAGATGATGAAGGAGATGGTCTAAATAAAACTTACATTTTAGTGGGGGTGACTTATAAGAATGCAAGCTCTTTGAGAGCAGAGACTATGCATTTTGTTATAGCCTCTTCTGTCAGAACAGGGCCAAGCACATAGTCGTCCTCAAATATTTACCAAAAAAAATCTTAAGGGAGTAAGATCTTTGCAGGTTTCTATGGAGAAGACAGCTTTCTAGTCAGACAAAACAATAGAAGCAGAGTTTGGAGGTGATACAGCAAAGGAAGGAGTCCAATTTGGCCCCCAGCTCAAAACACAAGCAAGCAGTGGGAAATGAGGACACAAGGGACATGAAGGCTGCTTGGAAACCCCACATCAGGCTGAGGAGCTCACACCTGAACCCTGCAGGAGGGAAGGAACAACCAAACATTTTGCAGAGGAATCATAAAACTTGAGGTAAGTTTAAGGAAGATTCTGGCAGAGGCATACAAAACTTATGAGAAAGAATTACAAATGTGCATTAAAAATGTTATTTATTTGTATGGTCCTAGGACAAAACTCTGGGGAGATATAGTTAATATCTTTCCAATGAACCCACAGCATTTGCCTCAACAACCTATGTCCTATTCCTACACTGGAATGAGACCATGAGTATTACCAGAATAAAAGTGGTGATAAAATGAAGCCAAAATAAATAGTCCTCAGAACTATAGCTTCTTGCCAGAACTTACTTCAAGTTGGAGGAGTATTGTATTCAACCACTGCTAAAAGAATGTCTTAGTTGTCTAACCAAAGGGAGTTATGCTCATATCTGGGAACTTTTTTTTTTTTTTTTTTTGAGACGGAACCTCAAGCTGTCACCCTGGATAGAGCGCTGTGACATCACAGCTCACAGCAACCTCCAATTCCTGGGCTCAAGCGAGTCTCCTGCCTCCACCTCCCAAGTAGCTGGGACTACAGGCGCCTGCCACAACACCCGGCCATTGTTTGGCGGCCCCTGGGCTGGATTTGAATCCGCCAGCTCAGGTGTACGTGTCTGGTACCTTAGCCCATTGAGTGACAGGCACCGAGCCCTGGGAACATTTTTTTAATTTCCATCTTATGCTTTTTTAACATGTGGTGCTGTCTTGATATTCTATTTCAACTGCTTCCAGTACATTGTCAGGAAATGGGAAGGAGAGCAGAAACATAAAGCCTATCTGGCCACAGTGTTAACATTAGCCTTCCTCTGCTCCTCACATCACTCTCAAATGGCTCTTACTTTTTCTTATATGTGCTCCCCGGCCCCCCAGTTATTTGTCTGGTTTCCTTTCATGAATTATTCATGTCTTGTCCTATTTTCCCTTTTTGCATAACTATGGAACATTGCCTGACCTAGTGGTTTTACTAATATGCTTATCTACTACTGCTCAATGACCACATCCAAACAAAGCAGTGAATGTCATGATGAGATTTATTTTATCTTCTTTATTTACAGAAACATTTCTTTTGCTTTGGGATATTAACCATCCCTGGCCAGCAGTTCCTCTTTGTTGGTTTTATGCAGTCTGAATTAGCTGCCATAACACTGCTCTCCTATTTGAGGTTTGGGGTAAGTCTTAAAATTTTTACTCTCTCTTTAATGGTGTGCTTTTTCTCTCTAGTCAATACCAAGGTATGTTTGAAAAGTAAGGTTTCAGGATGTGGTTTAAAGTCTCAAGAAAAAAACACCTCGGCTCGGCGCCTGTGGCTTAGTGGGCTAAGGCGCCTGCCATGTACACCTGAGCTGGCAGGTTCGAATCCAGCCCGGGCCCCCCAAACAACAATGATGGCTGCAACCAAAAAATGGCCGGGCGTTGTGGCAGGCGCCTGCAGTCCCAGCTACTTGGGAGGCAGAGGCAGGAGACTCGCTTGAGCCCAGGAGTTGGAGGTTGCTGTAAGCTGTGATGCCACAGCTCTCTATCCAGGGTGACAGCTTGAGGCTCTGTCTCAAAAAAAAAAAAAAAAGAAAAAGAAAAAAACACCTCAACATTTTAAATAAGTACTGTACTAGTAGTAAATACATGTAGTGGTAATATACAGGATACCACAGTTAATACTGCATTAATGATATATATAATGAACATGATGCTGATAAGGTACTGAAGAGTCTCAATAAATATAATGAACATTACCTCTTATGAATTACATATGAGATGTCAATCTCCTTCCCCACAAACACTAAATAGAACCTAGAAAATTAAACAATATATATATGTATAATTGTGTGTGTGTATATACATATTTTTTGTTAACCGACAGAAAGAGTTCTGTGTCTGTGAACTGTGATATAATAAGAGCTTTCCCTTGGAACTCTGATCTGAGTTCCATTTTGTTAAACATTTTTTTTTTTTATTTGGCCAGGGCCAGGTTTGAACCCACCACCTCTGGTATATGGGGCTGGCACCTACTCCTTTGGGCCACAGGCGTCACCTTGTTAAACAGTTCTTAATGACTTGAATGAGGCCACTCACAGTATGTTAACCATGGGGATCTAAGAAAAGCCTCAACAAGCTAGAAACACAGGATACATATGACACCTAACGAAAGTGAGTCTGTCTTATACTACAGGTCCAAAAACTATCTAGAGAACTAAAGGATGGGGGAGGTGTGGCTTAACATCACATGTGAAAAAGACTTTAGAGTTTTAGATGATTCCATATGATTCAAGTACATGTGCTGCCAAGAAACCTACTTAAACTTGAACTGTATTAAAAGGAATATAAGATACAGAGCAAGACAGATCCAATTCACACATGGAATACTATGCCAGATTAGAACGTCATGCTCTAAAAGGGCTAAAATGGAGTATGTCTAGTTTCAGATTAGAGTGCCAGGTGGCACCAAATCACATTACACAAGGAATTAAAATTGTTAGCTTAGGGAAGAAATTGTTCTACAATTTTTATACTTTTTTTTTTTTTAGTGGTAGGCTCACTATGTTGCCCAAACTGGCCTCAAACTTCAGGAGATCCTGAGTAGCTGCGACTAAATGCATGTGCCACTGTGCTAAACTAATTTCCATTTTTTTAGAGACAAGGTCTTGCAATGCTTGTCAGGCTGGTTTTGAACTCTTGGCCTCCATTGATGATTCTCCTACCTCCGCCTCCCAAAACTCTGGGATTACAAGTGTAAGCCACCACACCGAGCTTGTAATTTTAAAATGAGCACACATTACTTTCATGATCATAATAAAAATTTCCATTTTGGAGGAAAAAAAAAAATCTTTAAACAGTGCCCAATGTTAAAGAGGATATTATGAAACCAAAATTCTCAGACAGTGTTGATTTTCCTATAAATTGGTTTATTAAATCTTTTGGAAAACAATCCTGTCATATATTGTAACTGCCACAAAACTGCTAGTATAGTGGCTTTATTTATAATCAATAAAGACTGAGGACAAAAACCCAAACTATTTTATTTGGCCAAGGGATAGACAGTCTATGGTATATCCATAGATGAAACACTGGTCAACAATACAAAAGAACAAACTAGTGATACAGCCAGGTGGATGAATCTCAAATGTATTCTGCTAGGTGAAAGAACCCAAACCAAAAGGCTACATGACATATGATTCCATTTTTATGACATTCTAATAAATGCAAAACTTTAGGAACAGAAAAGAAATAAAAGTTAGTCAGAGGTTGAGGCAGGAAGCCAAACTTGCTACAAAGGAGCATGAGAGTAGTTTTGGGGAAATGATAGAATTACTTTATATCTTGGTTATTAGGTTGACTATACAACTATCTGGATTCATCAACACAGAACTATACATTAAAATGGGTAAACTTCACTGCATATAAATTATTTCTTAATTTTAAAAAGAGAAAAAGGGAGAAAAAAATCTTGATGCTTGAAGGCAGCTAGATAAAAGAGATATACTGCATACAGAGGACAGATAGTAATTATCATTTAAAAATTAAGGAGAAAGACTTTTCAGACCAAGAAAAACTGAAAGCAGCAGACCTATGCCCACAAGAACTGTTAAGGAAAGTTCTTCAGGTAGAAGGAATATGATATCAAACAGAAACCTGAATCTCTATAAAGAAATGAGGATTTCCAGAAATAGTTGTAATGAAGGTAAATATAAATAACTTTATTTTATTTATTTATTTTGAGACAGAGCCTCAAGCTGTCACCCTGGATAGAATGCCGTGGCATCACAGCTCACAGCAACTTCCAATTCCTGGGCTCAAGCGAGTCTCTTGCCTCTGCCTCCCAAGTAGCTGGGACTGCAGGCACCCACCACAACGCCCAGCCATTTTTTGGTTGCAGTCATCATCATGGTTGTTTGGCAGGACCGGGCTGGATTCAAACCTGCCAGCTCAGGTATACGTGGCTGGGAGCCCGTGGCCTGTTGAGACACAGGCGCTGAGCCACTTTCTTTTATTTTTAAGTACTCTAAATACCTGATTCTCTAAAACCAAGGGTTGACAAAGTATGACCTAAGGGATGAAATCTCACACACCTCCTATTTTTATAAGTTATATCAGGATACAGTAACATCTATTCTTCCATGTATTGTCTATGAACACTTTCATGTTGCAAGAACAGAGTTGAGTAGCTGTGACAAAGACCAGATGTCCAACAAAACCTGCAATACTTCACACCCCTTACAGAAAGTTTTACAACCCTTGGCCTAAAGCAAAAATAGTAGCAATGTATTGTGGTTTTATAGCATATGTGAAACAAACATGTATGACAACAGGGGCAGCACCTGTGGCTTAATGGGTAGGGCGCCGGCCCCATATACTGAGGGTGTCAGGTTCAAACCCGGCCCTGGCCAAACTGCAACAAAAAATAGCCGGACGTTGTGGTGGGTGCCTGTAGTCCCAGTTACTCGGGAGGCTGAGGCAAGAGCATCACCTAAGCCCAGGAATTGGAGGTTGCTATGAGCTGTGACACTACAGCACTCTACTGAGGGTGATAAAGTGAGACTCTGTCTCTAAAAAACAAAAGTATAACAACAATTGCACAAAAGATGACAAGATTAGAGTATACAATGATAAAAAACCTTTCACTCTACAGAAAGTAGTGATAATTTAAAGATGTGTATTTTAAACTCTAGACAACCACTTAAAAAATTTAGGATATATATAATAAGCCAATAGTGGAGATAAAACTTGGATCATAAAAAGACTTAATTCTAAAGCAAACAGAAAAAGAGGGGGGGAAAAAATAAAGAACAGGAACAAATAGGAAACAATAGCAAAATGGAAGACTTTAATCCAACCCCATTGAAATTACACTAATTCTAAGAGTGCTAAAGATATCATTAAAAAGACAAGAGATTTTCAACATGTATAAAAAAGTAAAGCAACTATATGCTGGTTGTAAGAATTTTCTTTCTTTTCTTTCCTTTCTTTCTACTTTGGCTTAAGAAAGAAAGAAAAAGAAGGGAGGGAGGGAGAGAGAGAAGAGAGAAGGAGAGAGAGAAAGAGAGGGAGGGAGAGAAGGAGGGATGGGGGAGGGAGGGAGAGGGGGAGGGAGGGAAGGAAATCCTGAAATGATAAAAGGAAAGCAACTCATCTCAAACAACAGAAGAGAGGGGAATGGCAAATGGGAAAGGCTGGGAAGAAATTCTGTCAACCAAGAATTCCATATCTGGCAAACCTGTCCTTTCTCTAAATGAAGGTAAAATAAGAACATTCCCAAATAAACAAAAACTGAAAAAAATCCACTGATAACAGACCCATATTACATAAAACACTAACAAAAGTGTCTTCAACCTGAAAGAAAGTGACGACAGTTGGGTACTTATAGTCTAAGAAGAAATGATGAATACCAAAAATGGTAATATATGGGCCAGGTACAGTAGCTCAGGCCTGTAATTCTAGCACTCTGGAAGCCAAGGAAGGAGGATTGCTTGAGGCCAAGATTTTAAGACCATATTCCACAAGAGTGAAACCCTGTCTCTAAAACAAAATATTAGCTGAGCACAGTGGTGTACACTTCCAGCTACTCAGGAGGCTGAGGCAGAAGAATCACTTGAGTGTAGAGTTAGAGGTTACTGTGAGCTGTGATGATGCCACTCACTGCACTCTAGCCAAGGCAACAGAGTAAGACTCTGTCTTGAAGAGAAAAAGAGGTAATGTGTGAGTTAATGTAAAAGATTCTAGGCTGGTGGAGGGAGAGTGATTGGTGGGACCACACCTACAGTGCATCTTACAAGGGTACATGTGAAATTTACAAGGTGTAGAATATAAATGTATTAACATAATAACTAAGAAATTGCCGGGCGGCTCCTGTGGCTCAGCGAGTAGGGCACCGGCCCCATATACCGAGCCCCATATACCGAAGGTGGCAGGTTCAAGCCCGGCCTCAGCCGAACTGCAAAATAAAAAAATAGCCGGGCGCTATGGCGGGCGCCTGTAGTCCCAGCTACTAGGGAGGCCGAGGCAAGAGAATCTCTTAAGCCCAAGAGCTGGAGGTTGCTGTGAGCAGTGTGACGCCACGGCACTCTACCCAGGGCGATAAAGTGAGACTCTGTCTCTACAAAAAAAAAAAAGAAGAAGAAATTGCCATGGAGGCTATGTTAACCAGTTTGATGAAAACATTTCAAATTGTATATAAAACCAGCACATTGTACCCCATGATTGCATTAATGTACACAGCTATGATTTAATAAAAAAAAAAAAAGAAAAAAAGAAGTTCCACACAAAAAAAGATGATTCTAGGCTGGGCATGGTGGTTCACACCTATAATCCTAGCACTTTGGAAGACTGCAACAGGAGGATTGCTTGAGACCAGGAATTCAAGACCTGAATGATTGTCAGCCTGAGCAACACAGCAAGACTGTATCTATATAAAAAATAAAAGAATTAACTCAGAAGTTAATAAAGGTTACAGTGAGCTATGATCACACTACTATACTCTAGCCTAGGTAATAAAGCAAGACCCTGTCTCAAAAACAAAAAAAGATTCTGTAAGTATATTATATTTTTACTCATAGCTTCTTTGGAAGATAAAAAATTGGGGGGAGAGGATAGAGTCTTACTCTGTTCCCAAGTTAAAGTACCTCAGCTTACCTCACAGCAACCTCATACTCCTGGGTTCAAGTGATCCTCCTCTTGCCTCAGTCTCCCAAGTAATTACCACAATGCCTGGCTAATTTTTTCTATTTTTAGTAGGGGGGGGTGTCTCGATTTTGCTCATGCTGGTCTCCAACTTGTAAGCTCAAGGAATCCTCCTGCCTCACAGGTATAAGCCACCACATCCAGCTGAAAGATAGAATTTTTTAAAGTAATAGCTATGACACTGTGTTTTGGGTTTCAAACATATATAGACATTTATATATGACAAAAATAGCACAAAGGAAGGGGAAAGAATGAAGCTAGAATGGAGCAAAGCATATATAGTTTACCAGATTTAAGTCAGTATCAAATAGAGGTAGATTCAGATAAATTAAGATGTACATTGTAGGCTGGATGCAGCGGCTCATACCTGTAATCCTACCATCCCAGGAGGCCAAGACAGGAGGATCCCTTGAGGTCAGGACTTTTAAAGGGCAGGCTGACTCTCTTGATGTGGAGTAACACAGTGAGCAGTGGTAACTGGTTAACTCTTTAATGCAGCTGGTAACTTTAGTGAAGCTGGAAGCTGAAGCCAGAATGCTCTCTGACTATTCCAAAAATCCTAGGGCCTTTGATAATTACTTTAAATTGACTCTGCCCATACTCTATAAATGGAATAACAAAGTGTGCATGACACCACATCTGTTTACAGCATGGTTTACTGAATATTTTAAGACTACTATTGAGAACTACAGCTCAGAAAAAGAGTCCTTTCAAAATATGATTTATCATCAACTATGTGCATGGTTATCCAAGGGTTCTGATGCAGATATCCAGAGATTGTTTTCATGTCTGCTAACACAGCATCAATGAGTGATTTCAACTTTCAAGTTCTGTTAATAAAAAAATACATTTTGTAAGGCCACAGCTGCCATAGATAGTGCTTCTTTTGGATTCTTTTGATGAATATGGACAAAGTAAATTGAAAACCTTCTGGAAAGGATTCACCATTCCAGATGCCATTAAGAACATTCATAATTAATAGGAGGAGGTCGAAATAGCAACACTAACAGAAATTTGGAAGAAGTTGATTCCAACCCCTCATGGATGACTTTGAGAAGTAAGACTTGAGTGGAGGAAGTAACTGCAGAGGTGGTAAAAATAGTAAGAGAACTAGAATTAGAAGTAGAGCCTAAAGATGTGACTAAATTGCTGTAATCTCATGATAAAACATGAATGGATAGGAAGTTGCTTTATAAGCAAAGAGATGAGGTTCTTGAGACAGAATCTACTCCTGGTGAAAATGATGCAAACACTGTTGAAATGACAACAAAAGACCTAGAATATTACATAAACTTAGTTGATAAAGTAGCAGCATAGTCTCAGAAGAAGGACTTCAACTTTGAAAGAAGTTCTACTGCGGGTAAAATGTTATCAAATAGTATTATATGCTACAGAGAAATCTTTTGTGAAAGGAAGACTCAATTAATACAGCAAACTTCATTGTTGTCCTATTTTAAGAAATCACCACCGTCATCAGTCAGCAGCCATCAACATCAAGGAAAGATCCTCTACCAGAAAAAAGATCATTACTTGCTAATGGCTCAAATGATTGTTACATTTTTTAGTAATGCAAATATTTTTAAATTACGGTGTATACATTTTTTAAAGATATAATGATATTGGGCGGCTCCTGTGGCTCAGCGAGTAGGGCGCCGGCCCCATATACCGAAGGTGGCGGGTTCAAGCCTGGCCTCGGCCAAACTGCAAAACAAAAAAATAGCCGGGCGCTGTGGCGGGCGCCTGTAGGCCCAGCTACTAGGGAGGCTGAGGCAAGAGAATCGCTTAAGCCCAAGAGCTGGAGGTTGCTGTGAGCAGTGTGACGCCATGGCACTCTACCCAGGGCGAT
>CAUYON010113494.1:0-18140 GCA_963573935.1 Arctocebus calabarensis
CTGGAATGCGGTGGTCACAGTCCCCTGCGGACTTAAACCTCCTAGGTCTTTGCTCATTTTTTTTTTATTTTTATTTTTTATAGAGACAGAGTCTCACTTTATCGCCCTCAGTAGAGTGTTGTGGCGTCACACAGCTCACAGTAACCTCCAACTCCTGGGCTTAGGCGATTCTCTTGCCTCAGCCTCCCAAGTAGCTGGGACTACAGGCGCCCGCCACAGCACCCGTCTATTTTTTGTTGCAGTTCAGCTGGGGCCAGGTTTGAACCCGCCACCCTCGGTATATGAGGCCGGCGCCCTACCCACTGAGCCACAGGCGCTGCCCATGACTTACTTTTTTTTTTTTTGTAGAGACAGAGTCTCACTTTATCACCCTGGGTAGAGTGCCGGTGGCGTCACACAGCTCACAGCAACCTCCAATTCCTGGGCTTAGGCGATTCTCTTGCCTCAGCCTCCCGAGTAGCTGAGACTACAGGCGCCTGCCACAACGCCCGGCTATTTTTCTGTTTTGCAATTTGGCCGAGGCTGGATTTGAACCAGCCACCTTCGGTATATGGAGCCAGTGCCCTACTCGATGAGCCACAGGCGCCGCCCATGCTTTTGCTCATTTTGAATTGAGTTGACTGTTGTTGAATTTTAGGAATTCTTTGTATACTCTGGATTTAATTCCTTTTCAAATAAATGAGTTACAAATATTTTCTCTGATTTTATGGGCTTCCTTTTCACTATGTTAATACTGTCTTTTAACGTCAAATTTTAAAAACATTCATGAAGTCAAATTTATCTATTTTTTTCTTTTGCTGCCCAGAATTTTGGAGTTATATCCAAGAAATCACTCCTAAATCCAATGCTGTGAAGATGTGCTTGCTTTTTTTCTACGACTCCTATAATTCTAGGTCTTATGTTAGGTTATGGATCCATTTTGAGTTATTTTTTGTATATGGTGCAAGGTTAAGGTCCAACTTCTATTTTCTGCCTGTGGACATTAGTTTCCTCAGCACTATTTCTTGGAAAGACTATCTATGCCCCATTGAATGGTCTTGCACCCTTATCGAACCCCTACATTATTTTTTACAAATAAAATCCAATTCTGTCATATTCTTGCCATTGATAATGCCCCTCCTATACACCAACTGGGTAATCAACTCCTAAACACATCTCCTTGACCTCATGGTCACTGCTTTAAAAGGTTCTTATCTTTTCTATTCTAGAACATACTCCTAATTTCCAGTCTCCTGTATCTCTATGATCCATAAGACTTTTACAAAATATAATTGAGATCGTGTCCCTCCCTGCTTAAAATTTTTACTATCCAGAAAATAAAGAATAGATTCTTTAGCAAGGCTTATACAATCTGACCCTATCTACCTACATAGCCTTATAACCCTCTGTTGCCTCTCAAATTGCTGTTTTATTCCTTCTCTCTAATCTCCTCCCTCCTTGTCTTCGTGGTAAGAACCTACCTATTCTTTTAAAATTCAGATTAAGGCCAGGAGAGGTGGCCCACACCTGTAATCCTAGCACTCTGGGAGGCCAAGGTGGGTGGATGCTTAGGAGTTTAAGACCAGCCTAAGCAAGATCGAGACCCTATCTCTAATAAAAATAGAAAAACTAGCCAGGCATAGAGGTAGGTGACTGTAGTCCCAGCTACTTGGGAGGCTAAGGCAAGAGGAGCTCTTAAGTCCAAGAGTTTGAAGTTGCTGTGAGCTATGACACCACAGCATTCTAGTCTGAGGCAACAGAGTGAGACTCTCTCTTAAAAAAAAAAAGGAAGGAAAAAAATCCTTTTATCATAAGGACACTTGCACTAGATTGTTTATTGCAGCTCAATTTATAATCGCCAAAATGTGGAAACAACCTAAATGCCCACCAACCCAGGAATGGATTAACAAGCTGTGGTATATGTACACTATGGAATACTATTCAGCCACTAAAAAAAATGGAGACTTTACAGCCTTTGAATTAACCTGGATGGAAGTGGAACACATTATTCTTAGTAAAGCATCACAAGAATGGAGAAGCATGAATCCCATGTACTCAAGTTTGATATGAGGACAATTAGTGACAATTATTGACGCGGTGGGGGTGAGGGAAAGGGGGAGCAGAGAGAGAAAGAATGAGGGAGGGGTGGGGAAAGGAAGAGCAGAGAGAGGGAAGGAGGGAGGGGAGTGGGGTCTTGGTGTGTGCTACACCTTTTGAGGGCAAAACACGATTGTAAGAGGGACTTTACCCAACAAATGCAATCAGGGTAACATGGTTTCTTGTACCCTCAGTGAATCCCCAACAATAAAAAAAAAAAAAGATTGAAGCAGTTGTTTAAACAAAAACTGTGTACAAATGCTTTTTGCTGTTGTTGTTAAAGATAGAATCTAAAAAAAAAAAAAAAAAAAAAATTCAGATTAAAATTGAACTCTCCTATGACCCCAACCCTTGGCTCCTGCTTCCTTTCTCTTCTGAGGTCCTGCTACACCTTGCACAGCACATACCAGATTTGGTGCATCTGTGCTGTGTTGTAACTTTCTATTAGTGTCTTTCTTTTCCATATAAAAATGGTGAACTCTTTGAGGGTAAAGAGTGTGTATTTCTTATCTTTGTGCCTTCAGTATCCCAATACAGGACTTAGGATCCAGCAAATCCATAGGAGACATCTAGTAAGTAAATGAAGAAAAAATAAATTGGAAAAACAGATCAACTGCTGGTCATCATGAGAGTAGAGGTCGGGGAGACTGGCCACTGAGAGCAAGTCTGCCTGCTCCATTCAAGCCCCCTTCTCTTCTGCAGCCCGTGAAGTCCCGGTTGTCTGCTTTCTTGGCTGCATCACATTCCCAGTCTGGGATGGCAATCAGCCAGCTCCCAGTTGAAGGGGTTAGGAAGGACGAGGGGAAGGGTGGTGACTTCCTTAGCATGCTTCCAAGCTCTGTCCCAACATTCCTTAACAGTTCTTTGGCATTTCCACTATGAGATGGCACAATGAGCACAGGTTGCAAACTCTCATTCCTGGTCCAGATCCTCAGAAATAATAAAAAGATTTTAAGAAAAATCCAGAACCAAACAGAAAAGAAATAGTAGACTAGGAATTCTGAGGAACTTCTGGCAGGACATGATTCAAGAAGGAAATCACTGCCTAAGAATGTTTCTCAAAAATGAAAGACATGATGGTAGCAGATACCAGAAGCAGGAGTGGGGCCCAGAGGGATATGCTGGGACCCCAAACTAGGAGTGGCTAAGCCAGTGTCCACGTCTGCATCTGTACCCTGAATGCTCAGATAAGACAGCAAGTGTGGACTCTGGAGTCTGAGAACCTCAGCAAAGGCCTCAGAGGGGCTGACAATACCCAGGAAGATCCAGGAGGCTCCTAGCCCAGAGGATGAGCCAGTGGCACACCCACCTGGCAGGCTCCTTCAGGCCTGGCCCCACCTTACTTTAGAAGCACCGTTTGGGATACACTCAGCCAAGCAGCACCTGCTACCTCTTCCCCAATAAGCAAGTATCAGCGAAAGAGCATTCTCGATCAGACTAACAGAACATCAACAACAAAAATGAGCTTTCAGCTAAGAATCACCAAACATTTGAAGAGTGCTAATATCAAGAAAGTGAGTCACCATACTCAACAAACTGAAGATCTTCCAATGGAGGACAAGAAACAGAACGGGTAACTCAAAGCTTTAAAATAGATATAATTTAGGGCCGGGCACAGTGGCTCAGGCCTGTAATCCTAGCACTCTGGGAGGCCAAGGTGGGTGTATTGCTTGAGCTCATGAGTTCAAGACCAGCCTGAGCAAGAACAAGACCCCAACTCTAAAAAATAAATAAATAAATAAAATAGCAGTTTCAATGGAGTGGTCAGAATTGAAGCCAGATTGGTATAGACTGAAGAATCAATAAGAGGTTAAAAATGTTGAATTGCCACAGAAGAAATTTGGCTATGATGGGAAATTCATTTTATTTTATTTTATTTTATTTTTGGAGACAGTTTCCTTGTTGCCATAGGTAGAGTGCTGTGGTGTCATAGCTCATAGCAACGTCAAACTCCTGGGCTCCAGCGACTCACTTGCTTTAGCCTCTTCAATAGCTTGGACTATAGATGCCCTCTATAACACCCAGCTATTTTTTAGAGATGGGGTCTCGCTTTTGCTCAGTCTGGTCTCAAACTTGTGAGCTCAAGCAATCCACCTCCCAGAGTTTTAGTATGATGGCATTTTTTTTTTTTTTTTTTTTGAGGCAGAGCCTAAAGCTTTTGCCCTGGGTAGAGGGTCGTGGCATCACAGCTCACAGCAACCTTCAATTCCTGGGCTCAAGCGAGTCTCCTGCCTCTGCCTCCCAAGTAGCTGGGACTGCAGGCGCCCGCCACAAAGCCCGGCCATTTTTTTGTTTTGGTTGCAGCCGTCGTTGTCTGGCGGGCCCAGGCTGGATTCGAACCTGCCAGCTTAGGTGTACGTGGCTGGCGCCTCAGCCCGCTGAGCCATAGGTGCGAGCCATATGATGGGATTTTTAAAAAAATTAGTAGAGTAGTTGGAGTGGGACCTGAAGGATAACAGAACATAATTTGCATGATAATAGGAACAGAGTTTTATGGGAAGATAGGATTTGGTGACTGATTGTATTGGGAGCTAATGGGGAGGAACAAAATCAAGGATCTTATGCAGGATTGCTGGTACAGTCATTTATTTGTTTTTGTTTTTGTTTTTTTGAGACAGAGTCTCAAGCTGTCACCCTGGGTAGAGTGCTGTAGCGTCACAGCTCACAGTAACCTGCAACCTCCAATTCCTGGGCTTAAGGGATTCTCTTGCCTCAGCCTCCCAAGAAGCTGGGATTGCAGGTGCCTGCCACAATGCGGGGCTATCTTTTGATTGTAGTTGTCATTGTTTGGTGGGCCTGGGCTGGATTCGAACCCGCCAGCTCTGGTGTATGTGGCTGGTGCCTTAGCTGCTTGAGCTACAGGTGCCAAGCCAGGTAGTGCCATTTATTGAGACTAAGAACACACAATGAAGGGCAAATTTGCTTCCAAAGATCTCATCTCCACCACACTAGGTAGGTTTTCTTGTGATGGAGGCCTTAGAATGGACAAAGGTAAATTGTGACTAAGCCTCTTCAGTCTGCATCACTTCCTGATGTACTTAATCTCTTGATGAGGTTAAAACTTCTCAGAAGTAACAAGACTATGCTAATCTACTCTAGCAGCCACACACCAACTTAATAAAAATGGACTTGTACTGGGGAAGGGAAAGAAGTTGTGGAAAATGGCTCTAAATTCACAGCAGATGGGAGACCAATCTCACTTTTGAAATCAAAACTGGTAACTTTCAGATAAACAGTGGAACTAAGGTTTTTCCAAATAAGGTAATCAGATTTAATATTGTTTACATTCTTTATATTCATTATAGTAGAATAGCTTAATATTGCCTTGCTACTTCTGATATTATAGTTAATTCCCACGGAAGTATTTTTGGACAGCTTAGGCCTCTACTAAAGAGTTCTTGCAAAAACTCACTTAAATGAACTGCTCCAGCTGGTTCAAGGGAGTGCCTGGAAAGAAAGGCAGAAACAGGAAGAAGATGAAGTTCTGACTTAACAACCAACTCATGGTTGATGTTCGTGGTAGGCATTTAGCAAATATTTGAGGAACTCGATCTACAGAGAATGGACGGGCTTCAGGTACTTCAAGACTTTTTCAAAGGGATGAAGAATGCAGTCATCTACTAAAAGTTCTAACTGTATTAGCTAACAATATGGAAAGAGCTGGAATCTGGTATCACTCCCTAGCCTGATGGCCGAGCTGCTGAAAGCTCCGTGGGATTCAAGTCCCCAGAACAAATAACTTGATCACCTGATTCCGGCTTAGAAACCCCAGGTCCCTTCCACCCCCAATCCTTTCGCGTGGCCCAGTTTTCAGAAGCTGCGGAAAGAGGGGAGGGGGGAATCTCAGGGAAGCCTGTTGATTCAACAGGCCACTCAATTCGCGGGTTCCGGATGCTGCAGGCTTAGGAAAAGCCTTGAGACTCTAAGCAACTACCCCCCCATTTTCCTCCCTCCTCTCTCCCCATAGAGCAGGGAAGGCCAGGGCCCCTCTTCTTCCCGCATACGGCTCTCCAGTGCCTCTTCCCTTACAGGACCAGGCCCTAGAAGCCCGGTCCCTCACCTGACCCATGCGAGAAACACGCTCTCCAGTTCGAACTTCACCTGCCTGAAGCCGGTCGCTTCTCCGGTGCGCTGAGCCCCCACCGAGGAAAATGGAGTCGTAGAACCGAGACTGGGAAAAAATAGTACGGACCCACCGCACGGCCCCTCCACCGCCACCGCCGCCGCTGCTGCGTCAACGTGCTGCGTCAGATCCGGCTCCCTGTCACTCGGAGTGGGTGGGCCATTTCTTCTTGTTCTCCACTATTTCGGGGGTTTCGTCCGGGCGTGCGAAAGCCGGCAGAAGCGGTCCAGGAAGGAAGCTGTTTACAGACCACCCCCTCCCCGCACGAGCACAGCTAAGGGGCCGTAAGGAATAAGATCCAGCGGGGATCCTCAGGCCGCTCTAGCCACAGGAAACCATAAAGATCAGCTTAAGGTGTGTCTTCATTTCCTCCTTCCCGTGGCTCCGCCTCCAGCTTCCGGTTCCGGGGAGGGGCCGAGTTTTCTTCGAAGATTGGGGGCTCGGTGATCCGGTTAGGATGGCTGTGTTACTGCTGCTGTTATTCGGGGGCCTGTGGGACACTGTGGGCGCGTCCAATCTCGCTCTCGTTACTTGCGGCTCTGTGGTGAAGCTTCTCAATACGCGCCACAACGTCCGACTGCACTCGCACGACGTGCGCTATGGTTCAGGTACTGCGCGGGACCGGGTTCGGGTAGGCTGAGGAGGCCTGGTAGGCTCTGGAGGGGGCGGGGCCAACAGAAATCTGAGGGTGTGGTCTGGGAAGGTTAGGGGTGCTCTGGGGAGGTTCCTGAGATCTATAGGTATGGAGTTGGAGAACTGAGTTGTTCTAAGGCGTCCTAATCGTAATATCCGCTAATATTCGGTGAGCTACCGGCCAGGCACGTTACAAATGTACTAATGCTTTTTCCCAAATTTTAAACATTCCTGTCAGGTAGATGTCCTCATTTTGCAGATGAGGAAACAGATTAAAAAATTAAATCGCTTGCTCAAATCAAATCGCTTTGCAGCTAATGAATTACAGAGACAAGGTTCTATCCAAATCTGTCCAGGTTCAAGCCTGCTTTCAGTTGTTTTGGGATGGCACTGCTAAGTGTGGGAGAGACGAGAGACAGACCTGTAGAACATTATAAATGCTCTATCTCTGAAGTTTTAAACTCGAAAAGAGCTTACTCTTTTTTTTTTGAGACAGAGCCTCAAGCTGTCGCCCTGGGTAGAGTGCAATGGCATCACAGCTCACAGCTACCTCCAACTCTTGGGCTTAAGCGATTCTCCTGCCTCTGCCTCCCAAGTAGCTGGGACTACAGGCGCCCGCCATAACGCCCGGATATTTTTTGGTTGTAGTTGTCATTGTCGTTTGGCAGGCCGGGCTGGATTCCAACCTGCCAGCTGGCACCCTAGCTGCTCGAGCCACAGGCCCCGAGCCTAAGAGCTTACTCTTTGACCCAACCTTATGTCTTCTAGCTGTTTTGCATCCAAAGTTTGCTTTTCAGCTCCTATTTTTTTGGCCCTCTTTTATTCATACCTTAATCACCTCCTTGTAAAGACTTCAAAGTAGTGACAGGAATTGCAGAGGAAAGTACTTTTTACCATGTGAACTAAAAGGCTTAATAATCAGTTATTTGTGGGTTCATTCATTCAGTGTAGGTTTATTATGTGCCTGGTATTGTTCTCTGTACAGAAGATGCAGTAGTGAATCAAGCACGTTGCAAGACAGTAAAAACAGGTAAAAAGAAAAATTCAGCTAAATGAGTTGTTAGAGTATCTAAGGTAACTAATTTTTCCTTTGGGTGACTGATAATGATGTTATTTATTGAGGGAGGAATCAGTTCTCTTGGCTCTTGATTTCCTAAACCTGACCAGTTAGATTAGAAAAGGAACGGAGTTATCATTGGGATGTCTTAAATGTCCTCGCAACCATTCAGTGAACACCTGCTATGTGTCAGGCTTATTACTTTCTAAATTGATCTTGTTTCCTATTTTGGATCTACTGAATTAGAATGGAGGCATACTCATAATAATTAAAAATTCAAAAGAAAAGAATGGAGGTGGAGAGAGACCTGAAGTAGGAATAGATAGGTTAAAAAAGTTCTTAGTCGGGAAAGCAACAAAGTGAGACTCTGTCTCTTAAAAAAAAAAATAAATGAAAAAACTCTTAGCCAGGTTTTGTGGCCAGTGCCTGTAGTCCCAGCTTCTTGAGAGGTTGGGGCAAAAGGATTGCTTGAGCCCAAGAGTTTGAGGTTGCTATGAGGTATGAGGCCATGGCAGTCTACCAAGGGGACATAGTGAGACTGTCTTAAAAATAAATAAATAAATAGCTCTTTAGGTGGTTCTCTTGGGCAGCCAATTTTAGTAACCAGTTTCAATTTGGTGTTCAGAAGAGGGAATTGTGCTGAGCGTGTGATATGCAGTTAAATGTAACATTGCACAGATGTGTTGGTAATAGATGAAATTGCCCAGGATAAAATGTGCAGTCAGTTTCTTTGTTCTCAATCGGGTGTCAGTTTTAATCATTTGAGAAACTTGTTAAGAATATAGATACTTGGGCAGCGCCTGTGGCTCAGTGAGTAGGGCGCTGGCCCCATATACCGAGGGTGGCAGGTTCAAGCCCAGCCCCAGTCAAACTGCAAAACAAAAAAATAGCTGGGTGTTGTGGTGGGCGCCTGTAGTCCCAGCTACTCGGGAGGCTCAGGCAGGAAAATCACTTAAGCCCGTGAGTTGGAGGTTGCTGTGAGCTGTGTGACGCCACTGCATTCTACTGAGGGCAATAAAATGAGACTCTGTCTCTACAAAAAATACATATAGAGAGATGCTTTGGGGCCAGGCATGGTGGCTCACGCCTGTAATTCTAGCACTATGGGAGCCTGAGGCAGGTGGATTGCCTGAGCTCATGAGTTTCAGACTAGCCTGAGCCACAGTGAGACCCCATCTCTAAAAATAGCCGGGCATTATGCTGGGCACCTGTAGTGCCAGTTACTTGGGAGGCTGAGATAAGAGAATCACTTAAACCCAAGAGTTTGAGGTTGCTGTGAGCTAAGATGGCATGGCACTTTACCAAGGGTGAAAAAGTGAGACTCTGTCTTCAAAAAAAAAAAAAAGATACTTTTGTCTTTACCTCCAACAATTGTTTAACTGCTGATAGAAACAGATAAGGGGCAAGGATAGAACTCTGGGTAATCCCAAGATAAAATGACTAGGGTAAGGTAGTGGAAGGTTGACTAGAAAGTGAAAAAACAGGAGATGATCCTTTATAGTTCATAAGCGTGATGATTGGGTTTTCATGCGCATGTGTGAGATGTGCCTCTCTCAAATCTTTTTTTTTTGTAGAGACAGAGTCTCACTTTATCGCCCTCGGTAGAGTGCCGTAGTGTCACACAGCTCACAGCAAACCTCCAACTCCTGGGCTTAGGCGATTCTCTTGCCTCAGCCTCTGGAGTAGCAGGGACTACAGGCACCCGCCATGACACCCAGCTATTTTTCTGTTTTGCAGTTCAGCTGAGGCTGGGTTTGAACCCACCACCTTTAGTAAATGGGGCCAGCGCCCTACTTGATGAGCCACAGAGCCACAGGCGCCGCCACTCCCATGTATCTTGTTATAACGTGGGCACGTTACCTGTCTGACATGAATTTGGAAAAAAATAAAATAAATAAAAAGTAGAAGATGAAAAGTAGACCTCTGTTTAGTGAAGCATGGGTTTGAGGAATGAGAGAGCTGTTAGGCAGTAACCAGCTGTGAGGCAGTATCCAGAAGTAGCATGAAGGGAGAGTTGGTTAGCCTTTTATTCTTTGTCCTTTTGTTTTTAAAGATGTAACAAAAGTCATCAGCTGACTGGAAGAAGCCAATAGAGAGGAGCTGATAATTTTCTACATTCATCTAGATACCTGGCACAAGGCATAATGTGTTACATGGTAAAAGCGAAGTGTCATCAAACTACTGTGGTCAGGCAAGGCAATGGAAGTAAAGGCAAAGCTAGGAGGAATAGGTGAGAATATTTTAGAAAGTATCTGGGAAATATGAGGTGCCTTCAAAGAATTGGGTAGTTAAGGAGGCCTACAGAAGAGACTACCCCTGGAGTTTATGAGCTATTAGCCTGTTTGGGGAAACTGGCCAGGAATAAAGCTGGATAAATAAAGATATCTTTAGTGGGATATGAAGTGGTAGAGTGGATAAGAGGGCTAGTTCTGGAGTCAGGCTCCGTAGGTTCAACCCCAGTTTCATTTCATAAAGCCGTGTGACTTTGGGTATGCTATTCAGCCTTTCCAGCACTCCAATGTAAAATGTGGATAATAACAATATGTACCTCAGAGAATACATGTGTGTGTTAAATAAGAACATTCAAGCAGGCCAGGTGTGGTGACTTATGTCTGTAAATCTAGCACTCTGGCAGGCTGGGGCAGTTGGATTACGTGAGCTTAGGAGTTTGAGACCAGCCTGAGCAAGAGGAGAACCTGTCTTTACTAAAAATAGAAAAAAACTAGCTGGATGTTGTGGTGGGCACCTGTAGTCTTAGCTACTCAGGAGGCTGAGGCAAGAGGATCACTTAAACTTAGGTTAGGAATTTGAGATTGCTGTGAACTAGGCTGATGTCACAACACTCTATCCAGGGCAACAGAGTGAGACTGTCTCAAATGAAAAAAGAATATTCAAGCAAAGGACTTAGGTTAGTGCTTAATACCTAGCTATGGCTGATTATTTGTATATCTTTTTTTTATTTAAGCCCATAGCTACGTATTTATTTAATATGTATCAGTACTTAATAATCTGCAAGATTATACCACTGAAGACAGGATTAACCAAATATAGATCATCCAGGAATATATATATTTTTTGGTAGAGACAGACCCTCACTTTATCAACCTTAGTAGAGTGCCATGGTGTCACACAACTCACAGCAACCTCCAACTCCTGGACTTAGGCGATTCCTTTGCCTCAGCCTCCCAAGTAGCTGGGACTAAGGGCGCCTGCCACAACGCCTGGCTATTTTTTTTTTTTTTTTTTTTTATGTTTTGCAGTTCTGCCGAGGCTGGGTTTGAACTTCGGTATATGGGGCCAGCGCTGAGCCACAGGCGCCGCCCATCTAGGAATATATTTATTTTATTTTACTTATTTATTTATTTATTTATTTTGAAACAGAGTCTTACTATGTCAACCTTGATAGAGTACTGTGGTGTCATAGCTCACAGCAACCTCAAACGCTTGGGTTTAAGTGATTCTCTTTCCTCAGCCTCCCAAGTAGCTGGGACTACAGGCGCCTGCCACAATGCCTGGCTATTTTTTTGTTGCAATTGTCATTGTTTAGCAAGCCCTGGCTGGATTCAAACCTGCAAACCCTGGTGTATGTGTCTGGCGCCCTAACCACTGAGCTACAGGTGCTGAGCCTTTATTTTATTTTTTTGAGATATGAATCTCACTTAGTCGTCCTTGGTAGAGTGCCGTGGTGTCATAGCTCACAGCAACCTCAACCTCTTGAGCTCAAGTGATCCTCTTGCCTCAGCCTCCCAAGCAGCTGAGACTACAGGCACCTGCCATAATGCCTGGTTATTTTTTGAGATTGGGGTCTCTATCTTGTTCACGCTAGTCTCGAACCTGTGAGCTCAGGGCAGTCTACCTGCCTTGGCCTCCCAGAGTGCTAGGATTATAGGCATGAGCCACCACTCTGGCCAATCGAGGAATACTTTTACAATACATTGATAGACCACTCATAAAAGTTTAGTAATGGCTGCTTGGATTAAAGTTGATGGTGTAGGAAGGCCAGGTGCAGTGGCTCATGTCTGTAATCCTACTGCTGGGAAGGCTGAGGCAGGAGGATTGCTTGAGTTCAGGAGTTTGAGATCAGCCTAAGCATGAATGAGAATCCCTGTCGCTACCAAAAATTGAAAAAATATATAACCAGGTATTGTAGTTGGCACCTGTAGTCCCAGCTACTCAGAAACCTCTCGCAGGAGAATTGCTTTAATGCAAAAGTCTGAGGTTACTGTGAGTTAGGCTGACACCACAGCACTACCCTGGAGAACAGAGTGAGACTCTTGCCTCAAAAAGAAAAAAATTACAATAAACCCATGTGTATTTATTTGTCCTGTGTGTGTGAGTTTTTTAAAAATTATTTTTATTTTTCAATAAAATAAAATGGTAGAGTCCCTCAGTGTCATAGCTCACACCAACATCGAACTCTTGGGCTCAAGTGATTCTCTTGTCTCAGCCTCCTGAGTAGCTGGAACTTACAGGCACCTGCAATGTTGCCCAGCTGGTTTTTCTGTTTTTTAGTAGAGACAGGGTCCTACTCTTGCTCAGGCTGGTCTCGCACTTGTGAGTTTAAGCAGTTCACCTGCCTCGGCCGCTCAGAGTGCTGGGATTAAAGGCATAAGACACTGTGCCTGGCCTGGGTCTAATGTGTTTTGATAAGAATTCTTGGAATTTTCTGATATGGCATACTCCTAAGTATAGTTTATCATATAACTAATACTATATGAACACATTTAGTATATTTCTTTCTTTTTTTTTTTTTTAGAGACAGAGTTTCACTGCGACACCCTTGGTAGAGTGCTGTGGTATCACACCTCACGGCAACCTCCAGCTCTTGGGCTTAGGTGATTCTATTGCCTCAGCCTCCCTAATAGCTGGTACTATAGGCACCTGCCACAATATTTGGCTATTTTTTGTTGCAGTTTGGCCGGGGCCAGGTTTGAACTCGCCACCTTCAGTATATAGGGCCGGTGCTCTACTCACTGAGCCACAGGCGCCACCCACATTTAGTATTTTTCATAAATAATTTAATGTTGTATAAGAAAAATATATTACCAAGCATAGCATTTTGTCATTATCTCTTCATACCTGTTTTATCACATAGGGCAGATTAT
Organism: Arctocebus calabarensis; assembly: GCA_963573935.1. Classification (NCBI taxonomy): domain Eukaryota; kingdom Metazoa; phylum Chordata; class Mammalia; order Primates; family Lorisidae; genus Arctocebus; species Arctocebus calabarensis. Next base: position 12,995 of record CAUYON010113494.1, read on the forward strand.
TGGCAAGAGGAAAGAGAGGGTTAGGTTGAGTTCACTTGCCTTTTTTCTTTATTGAGAAACATGAGGCAAATGTTTTGTTTGTTCGTGTTTTGCATTTGAAGTACTTTTTTTTTTTTTTGTTTTGTTTTTGAGACAGAGCCTCAAGCTGTCACCCTGGATAGAGTGCTGTGGCATCACAGCTCACAGCAACCTCCAATTTCTGGGCTCTAGCGAGTCTCTTGCCTCTGCCTCCCAAATAGCTGGGACTACAGGGGCCCGCCACAACGCCTGGCCATTTTTTTGGTTGCAGCTGTCATTGTTGTTTGGCGGGCCGGGGCTGGATTCGAACTCGCCAGTTCAGGTGTATGTGGCTGGTGCCCTAGCCCGTTGAGCCACAGGCGCCAAGCCCATTTGAAGTACATTTCAATGACATCCTTGGCCTGAGATTCTTTTCCATATTCCTTAACTACGACACAACTGTAACCAACTACTTTAAGGGCTTTTCTTGTCAGGTTTACAGAGACCTACCTAGTTCCCTGGTTTCTTACGGTCATACTGCTTAGGTTGATTTGGTGTTTAGCACAAAGGACCTTCATCATTTTGATGCCCATAGGCTCATCACAGTTGGTTGCAGGCATCAAAGATGGGCTTGGCCTTGTAGCTTCGTACACTGCCATCGTAAATGAGGGCAGTTTTCAGGACCTCTTGTGTCTTCCTTGGCCATGGTGGTGGGTGAAACTGAATCTTTTTTTTTTCTTTTTGAGACAGAGTCTCAGGATAGTGCTGTGGCATCACAGCTTGCAACAACTTCAAACTCTTGGGCTTAAGCAATTCTCTTGCCTCGGCCTCCCAAGTAGCTGGGACTACATGTGCCTGGCTATTTTTTTTGTTGCAGTTGTCATTGTTGTTTAGCTGGCCCAGGCTGGGTTCGAACCTGTCAGCTTTGGTGTATGTGGCCAGTTTTGTAACCACTGTGCTATGGGGATCGAGCTTTTTTTTTTTTAAGACAGAGTCTCACTTTGTCATCCCCAGTTGGTAGAATTCTGTGGTGTCATAGCTCACAGCAACCTCAGACTCTTGGGCTCAAGCGCTTCTCTTGCCTCAGCCTCCTGAGTAGCTGGGACTACAGGCACCCACCACAACCCCTGGCTATTTTTTTTTTCTTTTTTTTTTAGAGACGAGGTCTTACTCTAGCTCAGGGTGGTCTTGAACTTGTGAGCTCAGGTGATCTGCCCACCTCAGCCTACTGGAGTGCTGAGATTATAAGCGTAAGCCACCATGTCCAGCTTGAAGCTGAATCTTGAATGCATCTGAGCCTCTGCCTCTGTGCAATTCATTGGTAGCAGAGAAAGGAAAGCAAGTCTTTATTCTTTCTTTACCTGCAGGTAGTGGGCAGCAGTCAGTGACAGGTGTAACATCTGTGGATGACAGCAACAGTTACTGGAGGATACGGGGAAAGACCGCTACAGTGTGTGAGAGGGGAGCCCCCATTAAGTGTGGCCAGCCCATCCGGCTGACACATGTCAATACTGGCCGAAACCTCCATAGTCATCACTTCACTTCACCTCTTTCTGGAAACCAGGTAATTTGGCACCCAATGGGTCATTGTTTCCTGCTTTACTCAGTTGGGTTGTTGTTTGATCTCTTGGTTCTTTTTCTCTCTTTTATTTATTTATTTATTTATTTATTAGATAACTTTTTCTATTGCTGTAGGCTAGAGTGCTCTGGTATTATAGCTCACAGCAAACTCAAACTCTTGGGCTCAATCAGTCCTCTTGATGCAGCCTTTCAAGTAGCTGGAACTATAGGCATGTGCTACCACCTCTTACTAGTTTTTCTGTTTTTAGTAGAGATGGAGTCTTGCTCTTTTTCAGACTGGTCTTGAACTCTTGAGCCCAAGGAGTCCACCTGCTTCGATCTCCCAGAGTGCTAGGATTACAGGTGTGAACCATTATGCCCAGCCATCACTTTAGCTTCTTGAGTAGATGGGATTATACGCATATTCCACTGCCCCCCAACTATGCCACTTTATTAAGCTTTGAGCTTTTAGGGGATGTTGACCTCTTAATGACTCCTCCTCCCACCCCACTCTGCAGTTTTCCTTTTTCTTTGTAAAGACTGACTTGCTACATTGCTCGGGCTCAGTCCCAGCTACTTGGGAGGCTGAGGCAAGAGAAACACTTGAGCCCAAGAGTTAGAGATTGCTGTGAGCTATGACTCCAGGGCACTCTACTGGAGGCGACAAAGTGAGACTCTGTCTCAAAAAAAAAGAAAATACACACACACACACATATATATGTACACATATACACATATACGTATATACATATATACGTACACACTCCAGGCTTCTTTATTTCTTGTCCTGGTACTGGAATTAGCTATTTCTCTAAGGAGTTATGCTTCCTTTTATTCAAGAATGGTATTAGAACCAAGGTGTAGGCCCTACGTGAACTTTTTGCTACTAAAGTATTTCTTTTAGGCCCTCTCATCTGACAGAGAAATATATGTGTGTATACTTACTCATGTAGATACATGTGTTTATAAATATTTATATGTATATATTGATATCATGTGTATCTATATTTAGTTAAACGTGGGATTTTTTTATTTTTTTATTTTTTTTTTGAGACTGAGCCTCCAGCTGTCACCCTGGGTAGAGTGCTGTGGCATCACAACTCGCAGCAACCTCCAACCCTGGGGTCAAGTGATTCTCCTACCTCCGCCTCCCAAGTAGCTGGGACTACAAAGCCTGGCTATTTTTTGGTTGTAGCCGTCATTGTTGTTTGGCGGGCCTGGGCTGGATTTGAACCTGCCAGCTCAGGTGTATGTGGCTGGTGCCTTAGCTGCTTGAGCCACAGGCGCCAAGCCTTTTTTTTTTTTTTTTTGAGAGCGAGCCTCAAGCTGTCACCCTGGATAGAGTGCTGTTGCATCACAGCTCACAGCAATCTCCAATTCCTGGGCTCAAGCGAGTCTCCTGCCTCTGCCTCCCAAGTAGCTGGGACCACAGGCGCCCACCATAACGCCCAGCCATTCTTTGGTTGCAGCCGTCATTGTTGTTCGGTGGGCCGGGCTGGATTCGAACCCGCCAGCTCAGTTGTACATGGCTGGCACCCTAGCCCGTTGAGCCACAGACACCGAGCTGCCTTTTTATTTTTTTTAAGAATGCTGGTCTCACTGTGTTGCCTAGCCTGGGCTGCAGTGGCTATTCACAGCAAGATCATAGTACACTGCAGCCTCTTACTTCTGGGCACCAGTGATCCTCCTGCCTTAGCCTCCCTAGTAACTGAGACTATAGATATGTCCACCTGTGCTTGGCTAGGGTTCCTTCTGATGTCTCCAACTCCATTGCCACATAGATCATTCTAGCCTCCTCCCTGTGCTCAGTTATACATTACTGCTCTAACTATGAGTTACTTGATTCCCACCATCTGCCATCCATTTATTGTTCAGTTCCAGAATATAAATATGGTGGTATTAGAATTGTTAACTGGTACCCCCATGGGAAACAACTCTTATCTAGTAGCTGCTGTGCTTATGTACAGTTCCTCTTGCCTTTAGTCTTGCAATCTCCATTTCTAAATGACTACTTTTTAATCATCTAAAATTATGCAGTTATTAATGTGTATTTAATACAAACATTTCTGAAATAATTTTTTTTTTTTTTTTTTTTGGTAGAGACAGAGTCTAACTTTATCGCCGTCGGTAGAGTGCCATGGCGTCACACGGCTCACAACTCCTGGGCTTAGGCGATTCTCTTGCCTCAGCCTCCCAAGTAGTTGGGACTACAGGCGCCTGCCACAATGCCCAGCTATTTTTCTGTTTTTGCAGTTTTGCTGAGGCCAGGTTTGAACCTGCCACCTTCGGCGTATGGGGCTGGCGCCCCACTTGATGAGGCACAGGCGCCGCCCCTGAAATAAACAATTTTTTAATTGTTATTGTTTAGACACTCTGAATATGGGTGGTGCCTGTGGCTCATCAAGTAGGGTGCTGGCCCCATATACTGAAGGTGGCGGGTTCAAACCTGGCCTTGGCAGAACTGCAAAAATAGAAACTGAATATTTGGCCTTACGGAGAATGGGATTTAAATGAGGAGTGCAAGATAGAGAATCAGCTATATTTTGCTTAATTGATATATACAGCCTCATTTATTTCTTACCAGTTGCTCTGTAAAATGATATTGTCATCATTTTATAGAGGTGAAGGCTCAAAGGAGTTACACAGAAAGTGATCAAGCTGAGATTCAAGGTCTGCTGTACTCCAGATCACATTACCTTTCGAATTTTTTTGTTGTTGTTGTTGACACAGAGTCTCAAGCTGTCACCCTGGGTAGAGGGCCGTGGCATCACACCTCACAGCAACCTCCAACTCCTGGGCTCAAGTGATTCTCCTGCCTCCACCTACCAAGTAGCTGGAACTACAGGCACCGGCCACAATGCCTGGCTATTTTTTGGTTGCAGCCATCATTGTTGTTTGGCGGCTCAGGCTGGCTGAACCTGCCAGCTCAGGTGTATGGTGGCTGGTGCCTTAGTCGTTTGAGCCACAGGCGCCGAGCCTACCTTTCCAATTTGTAAGAATTTAATAGAAAATATAAGGCGCATATAGTATTAGTTGAAAAGTAATTATTTGAATCATAATTTTTTGGCAGCTAATTTCTTTTTCTCTTACAGGCTCTTTGTGTCTGTTTTTTTTTCCACAGTGTTTTTTATTTTGTTTAAACAACACTGGAAAGCCTCTCGTTTTTAACTTCTGGGTAGCCTTATTTTTCTTCCCATTGTTTCCCTCTCATTTTCAAGCCTGTGTGTCAACCATGCTAACTAACATTACCACTTTCTTTGTTGTCCAGGAAGTGAGTGCTTTTGGTGAGGAAGGCGAAGGTGATTATCTGGATGACTGGACAGTGCTTTGTAATGGGCCCTACTGGGTGAGAGATGGTGAAGTGCGGTTCAAACATTCTTCCACTGAGGTACTGCTGTCTGTCACAGGAGAGCAATATGGCCGACCCATCAGTGGGCAAAAAGAGGTACATGGCATGGCCCAGCCAAGTCAGAACAACTACTGGAAAGCCATGGAAGGTATCTTCATGAAGCCCAGTGAATTGCTGAAGGCAGAAGCTCACCATGCAGAGCTATGAATTTAGAGACTCTGAGTCACTGTCACCACACAG
>CAUYON010113496.1:0-14959 GCA_963573935.1 Arctocebus calabarensis
AGTTTAGCTGGATACAAGATCCTGTGTTGAAAGTTATTTTATTTTAGGAGATTAAAAGTTGATGACCATTCTCTTCTAGCTTGAAAGGTTTGATCAGAGAGATCTGCAGTTATTCTAATATTCTTCCCCTTGTAGGTAATGGATTTCTTACATCTGGCTGCTTTCAGCACTTTCTCCTTCATATTAACTTTCGTGAACTTAATTATGATGTGCCTGGAGGATGTCTTATTTGGGTTGGGTCATGCTGGGGTTCTGAAACTGTCTATTATCTGAATTTCAGAATCTCTTGGCATTTCTGGAAAGTTCTCTTTCATAGTCTCATAAAGAAGAGACTCTGTGCCTTGTGACGCCACTTCATCGTTTTCAGGTATCCCTATAAGGCGAATATTGGTTTTCTTCGAGTTATCCCAGAGCTGTCTGAGAGAATGATCCATTTTTGCCTTCCATTTCTCTACCTCTTTGGAGGTTTGGGAGCGTTCGATAGCTTTGTCTTCCATGTCAGAAATCCTTTCTTCTGCTTGCTCCATTCTGTTACTGAGGTATTCTACTGTATTTTTCAGATCTTTGAGGGCTGCAACTTCTTGTCTCAATGTGTCAAAATCTTTGGCCATTTTGTCTTTGAATTCGTTCAGTTCTTGAGACATCTTTTGGGTCATCTTTTGGATTACTGCTTGAAATTCTAATTCCATCTTTTCCTCCGTTGCTCTGATCTAAGTTGCTATCCAGACTCTGAATTCAACTTCTGACATTTCAGCCATTTGCTTATGCAAGGGATCTAGTGCTGTATCTACCTTGTCATTCCTTGGGGGAGTTGATCTACTCTGATTATTCATATTGCCAGAGTTTTTCTGTTGATCTGCCTCATGATTGTTTTTCACTATTGCCTATGGCTGTCCTCAGAGTTGGAAGGGTGTCTCTCCCAGACAAGACCCGGGCAGGATCACTCTGTTGTTAGTGGATCTTTGTAAGAGTGACCCTGTGTAGCTCCTCTGGGACTGCCCCACCCAGGGAGTTCTGGCTGCAGGAGCAGCTCTGGAGTGTGGCATGCCTGGATCAAGCAGCAGGGTGTGGGATGGGGCACCCAGTGGCCTTTGCAAAGGGAGCCCGTGCCTCCAGCTGGCTGGGAGGAGGGCTCCGAAGGGAGGGCACAGGTTGCGCAGCCTCCTAGGTTTCTGGCCAGATGGGCGGGGCCAGTGCAGAGGCAGAAAGGGTAGGGGAGGAGGCGGGTTGTGTGGCTCCCAGAGTTCCTGGCCCGGGCAGGCAGGAGGAGGCCTGGCAGGTTCCTGGTGGAGCCCCTGGTTGGTGCAGGTGGCAGGCGAAGGCCCGGCGTGGGGATCCCAGCGGGGTCCCTGGCCACATCAGGCCAGGCAGCAAGACAAGGCCCAGCAGACTTCCTGGCTGCTGCAAGCAGAGGGCTGAGTCATGGAGGGTGTGGATCAGAGCCACGCTGGGGTCGCAGCAGGTGGCAGGTCAAGATCGCCCTGGGAAAGAGTCCCAGTGGACTTCCTGGTTGCTGTTAGCAGCGGGTCAAGGCCCAGCAGGGTGCCAATTGGGGCCGTGCAGGGGTCCCGGTGGTGTGGAGTTCCTGGGTGCTGCTGGCGGCGGGCCTGGGGCACTGATCGGAGCCAGGTGAGGGTCCTGGCAGGCATCAGGCTGAGGCCAGGCCGGGCACAGAAGGCCCCTGGAGGGAGTCCCCGTGGACTTCCTGGCTGCCGCTGGCAGTGGGTCAAGGCCTGGTGGGGTGCCAACTGGGGTTACATGGAGGTCCCGGCACAGTGGAGTTCCTGGCCGCTGTGGTTGGTGGGCCTGGGGCACGGATGGGCAGGGGTTTCGATGGGTGGGGTGCTGAGGCCTGGCAGGGCACAGATTGGCACCACAGGAGAGTCTCTGTGGAGTTCCTGGCCACTGGTGGTGCGGGCTAAGGCCCAGTGGGGGTCCTGGTGGAGTTCCTACTGGCTGCAGGCGGCAGGCTGAGGCCCAGTGGGGCACAGATCAGAGCTGCATGGGGGTCCCAGCAGCATCCCTGGCCTGGGGGCTGGCGGGGGCTCGGTGGGGCCCTGAGTCTCTTACCTGGTGGGCCACCTGATCTGACAGATAGGGAGAGTGGGCGCTGCTCAAGTCCTCCTCCCTCAGTTTCAGCAGAGGTCAGGTTTCTGGCAAGTCAGGTAAGGGGGGAAGGGTGTCCTGGAAATTCAGAATGGCGGAAAACTTTAGTTCAGTTTTTCTGCCTGAAGTTTGGTTTCTGGACATCGCAGCTTGCCTCAGAGGTGACCTGCAGCTATCACTTCTCTGTCTCTCACCTGGGCTCTCTGTCTTCAGCTCAATTGGGCAGTTTCTGGAGGTTATCTTTCCTTTTGGACAGGAGCCTCTGTCGGAAGCTGCTTCCAGTCAGCCATCTTGCCCCTCGAAAATAAATTTTTCTTGGGACAAGTTATATATATGAAAAGAAATCTTGATCTTAATAATAGTCTTAACTCTATTAAAAATGGTAAATACCACTGAAAATTATCAATGTTTTTCAGAGTAGGGCAGTTGGAATCAAGCAGCATTAAAGCAAAACATCATGTTGGGTTATTAGTCTTGGCCTTGCTGTTACTCAGTGTGTGATGCCAGAAAAGATCCCCAACTTCTCTGGTCCTCATGTTAGTGGAATGAGAAATGGTACCAGATACTGTGGTGCAGTAAAACCTTATTATTCCAGGGATCAGTGGATGAATAACTCAACTAGCCAGTTTATTTATTTATTTATTTTTTTGAGACAGGCATCACAGCTCACAGCAACCTCCAATTCCTGGGCTCAAGTGAGTCTCCTGCCTCAGCCTCCCAAGTTGCTGGGACTACAGGCACTCACCACAATGCCCGGCCATTTTTTGGTTACAGCTGTCATTGTTGTTGGTGGGCCCAGGCTGGATTTGAACCTGCCAGCTCAGGTGTACATGGCTGGCACCTTAGCCTACAGGTGCCAAGCCTATGTGTTTATTTTTGATACAGAGTCTTGCTCTGTTGCCCAAACTAGCATGCAGTGCAGTGCAGTTTTGGTTTTCACAGCTCATAGCAGTCTTAAACTCCTGGGCTCAAGTGATCCTCTTGCCTCAGCCTCTTGAATAACTGGGGCTACAGGTGTGCACCATTGCCAAGCCCAACTAATTCTTCTTTTCAATTTTTTGTAGAGACAGGGTCTCACCATGTTGCTCAGGCCAGTCTTGAATTCCTGATCTTAAGCCACCCTCCTGCCTTGGCCCCCAAAAGTGCTGAGATTATAGGCATGGGCCACCATGCCCAGCCTAGTTTAACTTTTTAAAAGTAGCTATTTTAACTTAATAGCATTTTTTAAAATGTGAGAGATTAGGATGGCACCTGTGGCTCAAAGAAGTAGGGCACTGGCCTCATATACCAAAGGTGGTGGGTTCAAACCCGGCCCGGGACAAAAACTGCAAAAAAAAAAAAAAAAATGAGAGATAAAAATTTTTGAGTGTTAATTATCCCCAATTCAATCATAGTTGAATTATGTTTACTCAGTCAACACCCAATTCACTGAGAATGAGGGTTAGAAAGAAGGTCCTGGAAAACTCTGAAAACACTGTTTATTTGAAAAGAAATGCTATCATTTACCTGGATACAGATTAATCATGGTTAAAGTATATCAGGATCTGGGATAGTCCCATCCCAGTTTTCCAAACAGGACTTGATAATGAGAGTGTTGTTTGGTGGTGGGGGTGTGGGGGTGGTGTAGGGAAGGCTGCATTGTAACCATGTGACAGATTGGGGCCTGCTGAGCCACAGGTAACCCACCAAGCAGTTAATCCAAGACCAGAAAAATCACATCATTAACAGCTGGTTCTTTCTGAGGTAAATTACAAACCAGTTGTAGCAGAACAGCATAATGGGTTAAGAACAGGATTTGGCAGCCAGTAGCCTGGCCTAGAATCCTTATTCTCCTACTTATTAGCTCCAGAGCTGTAGGCCAATCATATAGCTTATCTGTGCCTCAAGCACTCCCAACTCAAGACAGGTGTATTTACCTTGCAGCGTTGTGAGACTAAAGGAGATCCTATCAGCAAATACTTGGCATAGAGTAAAATTCAATAAATGTTCTGTATTCCTGTCATAATTACTGTCTGTTAGATTTTTCATTGATAATAAAGTATCAAATATCTCGATTTTAAACTGATTCCTGAGGCAAAAGTATTATAGCTGATTAAACAAAACCCTAAAATTAAAATTGTATGCTCCCTGTATTGATGGTTTGGATGATTTAATTGCAGAACTATAATTTGAACAAAATAGCTAAGTCACAGACAATACACATTTGTCAGGGGTGGTTTGGCTGCAACAAGCAGAAAACTGCTCTAGCTGGTTTCAGCTAGAGATTTGGTATAAAGACACAGGGAAGTGGCGAAAGACAGTCAGTTTAACTGGCGCTTACAGCCATGAGCTCTGTTGCTCTGCATCTCTCTATGCATCTGTTCTACCATTCCTCAATTGCTAAATTTTAGACTGCCTTCCTACACATACTCTAACCTTGGGAGTCTTCAAATGATGACATTAACCTCAGAATACACAGGGCTTTCCAGTTCAAGCACTTTTGTCCAGGGGCAGGAAACCAAATCTCATTGACCCAGATGACTCAGGTCTCCACCCCTGGTTTAATCAGGGATTTCAAGCAGGCTCATGTTGTTTACAACGGGGATCTCCTTGCAAGTTGTGGGAGGACAGCTTTTCTAAGAAGGAGTAGATCCAGGGAGGAAATAATTGGCACCTCTAATAGGCTCTTAGAAATCACAGCCTAATCCAGGGTGTTCAGTTTTTTTTTTTTTTTTTTTTTTTTGTCTGCCACACCTTAGAAGAAGGGTTGCCTTGGGCCGCACATTAAACACACAAACACTAACTAAAATTGATTAGCAAAAAATGTATGTGCTTTCTTTTCATGATATCCAACATCACTGATAAGCAAAAATGTCCTCACAAAGTCAGCATGCCACAGGGACAGGTTGGACACCCCTGGCCTAATCCTTTCTTCCAGGACCCCAGCCTAAGAAGAAAGCAAGGCCACAAACACCATGTAACTGCCTGGTGGCAGGTCTGGGGATAGAACCAGGCCCTCAGTGCCACGGCCACTGTTCCTGCGCCGAGCTGGTCAGCCTCCATGGGCACACTAAGACCTGCCTGCCATACTCAGCACAACCAGTGGTCATAAAGCAGGTCCTGAAAAATGCCTTTGCTTCTGATCGAAGGAATTTAAAGCCCATCATAACCTTCAGTATACTTTTGACAGAGCTCTAGGGCCTGTAGTTCTCATTATTTCAGAAATAAAAATGCAACTTACTAATAAAGTCTGTTCTGTATTACAGATTGCAACAGAAGCAATAGAAAATATTAGGACAGTTGTGTCTTTGACCCAGGAAAGAAAATTTGAATCAATGTATGTTGAAAAATTGTATGGACCTTACAGGTAATGAACATATAATTCCCAAGGCTGAGTTATTAAAGCTAATTAAAAACTCTGTTGCAGTAAGCAATGGTGTAACTGTAAGAATGTCCCCTGTTCAATAATTTCTTACTGTAAATAAGTAGCTCTTTGAGATGACTGGGTAACATTAGATTTTCACTTATTATAAAAACAATAAGTTTAGTTCTGTAAGAGTTAAAAGGTACAGAGAACATTGCACAAGGATTTAGTTATAAGTGCAAGAAACAAATGATCCATCTGAATGATTCAGGATAAACATCCTTTAAAGGAATTGCTCAAACCTTTATTTTCTTTGGGGTATGGAGACTAAACAAAAGCTGAGACTTGTTATTTGGTATAGTCCAGAGAACAGTATTTCATTTGCTCTCTGAAGAAGGACCCAATCCAACCTTCTCTGAAAACAAAGGCGCACAGCCTATTCTACTGGTTTACAGTTGAGCAATTCAAAATACTCCTGATGGTACTATTTGCCACTTGTTTCTATGGTGGACTGATTTTATAAATAAATAAATATTAATTTTCAACACAAACAATATTGAACACAGCTTAGATTACAACTTTGTAGAGTGGAATAATACTTTTGAACAATTGCAAATTTGAACAGGCATTCCTAAAGTTCTCAATTTATTCCATCTCCTGAGTTGTGTCTACTTCATATGATAGTAAAGAACATGCAGCTACATTTTTCTGTCCATTTGATATGTGACATGCAAATACATACCCTTACCCATGACCTTATGGTTTATTTTGGACTTCAAAGAAAATTAAGGAAGAATAGAAAGCTGAAGCTAATTATTAATCTGTTTATAATTTATAAATTGTTCAGCAGTATTAATTACGATAATACCATGTTCATAGCACATAAGTTAAAACAATCCAAATCAGCCATACTTTGAATTTTTGTCTTGCTAAATGCCTGCCTTCTAACTTGAGAGTAACTGAATTATGGTTCTTAGGAGGATTTAGAAACTTAATAAAGTATAAAGTAATAAATTATAATTTGAGGTCTAATAAGAAATGGTACAAAATGAATTGTATATGGGTTGGTAGCATGGGGAAGGACTTCTATATGGGTTGGTAGCATGGGGAAGGACTTCTTGTGTGTGTCTATATTAACTTTTGTGAATCTGAAATATGGATTTTGACCTAGGAGACTACAGATTGGTAAAAGAGATAATAAAAAATTTTGACCTAGGAGACTACAGATTGGTAAAAGAGATAATAAAAAATAAGAAGAAATCACATTCAGATCATTCAAACTTACATTCCAATTTGACATTTGGTATTTTTGACAACAACCATGTTTACATAATAGTGGTTGAACATCGGAGTCATCAGATATTAATGTGTAATAATAATAGCAACTATAATTGGAGCAACTATTATGAACTAAGCACTATGCTAGACATTTGTATTTTACTTAGTTGTCAAAACAATTCTGCATTATAGTGATAATCTACATGGTACAAATCAGAAAACTGATGCTTAATGAGGTTGTCATTTAGTCAAATTAATATAACAGGAGGCAAAATTTAAGCCCAAGTTGACTGGACATGTTCTTTCAACTACTCAGCTAAGTGGGCAGAGGAGATGGTTATGAGTATACCAATTTGCTTTTCAGGAATTCAGTGCGGAAGGCACACGTCTATGGAATTACTTTTAGTATCTCACAAGCATTTATGTATTTTTCCTATGCTGGTTGTTTTCGGTTTGGTGCCTATCTCATTGTGAATGGATATATGCGCTTCAGAGATGTTATTCTGTAAGTAGCCTTAACATATTAAGATTATCCTATAATTGGTTTCAGTAGATTTATGTAAAAGTTTAAAAAAGGAAAAAATTACTCACTTGTTGGAAGATGAGATTAGGGAGTTTAATTTTACCAGTCTCCATCGTGGCAGGCAAAAAAGTCTGATCATGTAGAAAATCAGCTTAATCACATGAGTAAACTAAAATTAAGGTCATTTGGTTATCTTTATAACCTCAGTCAGGAGGACAGCAGATTTTCTCATTGTACAATATAGGCAGAAATAAATCATAATTGGAAAGTTGCTGGTGACCATGGATTCAAAACAGAGAGGTAAATAGCTTGCTGTTGATCTGCAATCAAAACAGCCTTGGCAGTGTGATGGTCATGCCAGCTAAAGCCTGGCAGAGGCACCCTCTTCCCTAACCATGCCAACATTTGCCTCTTAGTCTCTCCTTTTCTTCCTGTTTTCAAGGCTAACCAGTGGTCTTTCTGATTGATGTGTTCTTCTTTTAAAAGTATAATAAGTACCTTCCTTTAGGTTATAGTCTAGGCTTGAAAGACTACGCCATTCCTTTTAAAAATCATTTGGAGTATTTCTGCTCCAGGGGGAATATTTTAAAGCAGTGGGGAACAACATTTTTTGAAACAGTGTCAAGAGCTATACTGACACTGTTTAAGAGCTATACTCTGTCTGGTTTTCGTTCAAAATTAAAATTGCCATGACGAATATACAGGATGGCCATAATGTTTGTGTGCAATTCAAAATAGTGTGCTAAGTTGCACTAGAACTTTATGGCCACCATATATATATATATGAAATCTTTGTATCAGTCAGAATCCCAGTAGGAAGTAAATGGCACTGCCAGCAGGGTAGCTGAGGAGTTCGCTAACAGGTTTATTTACAAAAGTGTGTTAAGGTAAGCAGTACCCAGCTAGGAGCTGCTACCACCCTAAGTCTAGAGGCAAGGGGAGGGAAAGATTGCCTAGAACTCCAGCCCAGCCATCCCCTGCTAGCATCTTTCATCAGCCAAACCCCAGCTGAAGCCAGAGGATACTTAGGAAAAACCTTTTGGTGCAGTTTATGATGGTCAGCCTCCCAGGTAGGATACAGACTAGAACAAAAACAGGTAGAGATGTGGTAAGAGAGTGAGAAGTACTTGGGGAAGGGGGAGCAAATGGAAATACCAGCTGAGAATTACAACTTAGAGTACAACTTGTATTGTCTAGAAAATGTCATTGAGAAAATTTGCCCTGCTGTCTCTTTCTTTAAAACATTGAAATGTTAAATCTGAATTACTGGAAGATAGCTTTGTAATCTTTCATGCTAAAACTTGGTAGCAAGATGTATAGGGAAGCTAGGCAGTCACATGTGGGTTGTTCATCACTATTTTGAAACTTAATTTTTGGTAACTTTACTGTCAAATACTTAAGATAAGACTTATCTACCATCCGACCCCCCTCACCCCTGTATTAAAAATACATTTTAATATCTTAGTTTAGTTTGAAAACTTAAAGTTCTTTATTATTTATTACTGGACAGAGATCCTTCTATCCTTTTCCCTGTGGGGAGCACTGGTGTCAGAAATGCATTGCTTTGTGGAGATGTAGATCTCAGGATCTTTTTAAAGACAGGTTCTTTTTCTGTCACCAGGCTGGAATATAGTGGTGTGATCACAACTCACTGTAACCTTATAACTCCTGGGCTTAAGCCGTCCTCCCGCCTCAGCCTCCCAATCTCAGGCTCTTTAGCCCCTCCCAAAAGTTGTCATCGATATCCGCCCTTTGAATAACATAAAATTAGCAAACAGACCTTTCAAACCCCTGCTTTTTCAGTGGAATTATCAATAGTTATTTTAATTGTTAAAGAAAAGCTATTTCTGATATGGCAAAGGCTTATTTTCCCTAACAAAAATTCTTTAACTACAGTGGTTATTATCATGTGTGAGGAGGCACAGAAGAAACCCCAGGAGGAAAGAGCTGTAGAAGGAATAGGAAACACCACTTCTCTCTGGAACGGCCCCTGAGACTTTGTGTTTCAGTTCCCTCAAGTCTATACGTCTACAAGTAGGAAATTTGGTTGAGATCACATTCAGATTCAGTTATAAACCACTTCCCAAAAGTTGTTTTAGCTCCAGGAAATTAGCAGCTCCCTAAATGGGGGAAGGGCAATAGACAGGGAGTAGGGTAAAGGTCAATCCTCAGGCAGTGGAACTTGGGGCGCCTAGATTTCCTCTCTTACTGGAATTTTATGGAACTGTGTGTGGGAGGGAGAAGAGGATGATTGTGGGAATGAAGAGGTAAATAAATATTGCTATGCACTATGCTTTTGGACCTTAAGACATGCTGGAGCTAACCATACCAGCTAATGTTTTGAATCCCTCTACTTCTGCCTAGGGTGTTTTCTGCAATTGTGTTCGGTGCAGTGGCTCTAGGACATGCTAGTTCATTCGCTCCAGACTATGCTAAAGCCAAGCTGTCTGCAGCCCACCTATTCATGCTGTTTGAAAGACAACCCTTGATTGACAGCTACAGTGAGGAGGGACTGAGGCCTGTGAGTTCTCTGCTGCCTGATGAACGCATGATTAATTTGGTTTGCTCTGTGCTAGATTATACTATGGGATAGATTTATGGTGATTACACTGACATATATTTAGCTTACTTTGTGATATTTACATGGCTACTATTTAGCCATCTTTTTTGGTATTTTAAAATTTCATAGGCAGTTTTAAGGATTTTAAAGATTATCAAACCAAACTTTTTTAAAAAGTAAAACCTAATGTACTAGAACTAAATAACTTCCATGAAAATTTAGTCATTTATACAGAAAGGTACATGCATATAATTCTGTTTGGTACATTAATGCAAAGTTGGCTTTAATCAGATCTGTAATGGCTAAGTCATAATTGGCAAGAAGACAATTTTATTCACAATAAGAGCATCCTATCTTTTGTTATCTACAAAGTCAACTCAAACTCAGATCTGAGTGTTCTTCCTTGACACACACTGCTGTGCTTCAAAGAACAGCAAGCATGTAGGTAAAGAGATGTGGCCTCCCATAATCTTTCCAGGGCTTTACCAGGTATTTCACAGTCTGAGAAAGTTCTGTACCCAGTGACTGAGATAAAATAAACTTAAGAATCTGCCAAGGTTTGAGACAAGGCTGTCCACTGAAACTGCAGATAAAAACTGCTGCTACATTTACAAGCCTTTGAGCTGTTGAACACCCCTTGACTCCAGCCACAGAATCAGCAGTGGAAAAGCTAAACGAATGTATCAAGTGAATCAGAAACTCTGAGCAGGGATGGAGAACCTGTGGCCTCACCGGTATCCCCCTACATTCTGGAGTGCAGCCCCTCAACTAAACCCAGAGTTCACATTTGTTCTGTTAAGTCTGGATTTAGTGGAAGGGCTGCACTCAAGGATCCAGACAACCACTTGTGGCCCCAAGCTGCAGGTTCCCCTCTCCAGGTTTGTTTCACATAACAAGTTAGTCTCTGGACTACACTGAATATGAATTTTAGATTTCTCTATTACAGTCTTGGGTAAAGTTACTTTGAAATAATAACTACTTATTCCAATAATTATCAGATCAATTATAATAGCAACATTTAAAAATCTTTTTAGGATAAATTTGAAGGAAATGTGACATTTAATGAAGTCGTGTTCAACTATCCTACTCGACCAAATGTGCCTGTGCTTCAGGGGCTGAGCCTTGAGGTGAAGAAGGGCCAGACGCTGGCCCTGGTGGGCAGCAGTGGCTGTGGGAAGAGCACGGTGGTCCAGCTCCTAGAGCGTTTCTATGACCCCTTAGCTGGGACAGTGGTGAGCACACTTTCTTAGTAACCTGATTCAATACCCCCAATATTGTTATGCTGGAAAATCTGGACCAGTGAAGACTATAACCCTCTTTGAGAGTATAACAACCACATTCCATTAATCTCAAAGTGGCACCCATATCAGACAAATGTATGGGGACAAGAGGGCAGAATATCTGGAATTTAGTCTAGCTCAGAAAACATTGACTATAAATTAACCTCTACCTTTCCTTGGGCCTTTTGGCTAGCCCAACTTTCCTACTCACTCACTCACTGGCTTATAAAAGTGAACCAGAGAACCACAAACTCCACCAGAATTAAAAGCAGATGCCCAGGATGGGGCAGTGCCTGCCTCTTCCCTCTTGGTCACCTTCTGCTTTGCCTTTTCTAACCCTGAACCGAGGCTCTCTAACTTTGACTTAGACCCTCCAATTCCAGCCTTTTCATAGATGGCTATTATTAAGACAAGTTCAAGGATTGGGGTCCTTCTGGGCACAGCAGATCTGAGTGGGAGGCTTTGATACAGGCTTCTTAAAGGCAGAGGATGGCACAGATGCCTAGATGAGGACAGAGCAGCACAAACAGGAGTGTGCAAAAAACAGGGCCAAATGTGCTGCCTTTTGCCAATTAGACCAAATTGGGGTAGCCTAATCCCCATAGAAGTCGCCATGCTGGCATCTGCAGCGTTGTCTTTGAGGCACACTGCTTGGTGTTCAGCAGCTGCTGATACCCACATGCAATAGTTCTCCATATAAATAATCTGGTAAATTACTTTATAGCTTGTTTTTCTTTTTCTTTTTTAAACCCTTCTTATAGTTTGTTGCCTTTGGTTTTCAGCTCCTAGATGGTCATCAAGCAAAGAAACTCAATGTCCAGTGGCTCAGAGCTCGACTGGGAATTGTGTCCCAGGAGCCCATCCTGTTTGACTGCAGCATTGCTGAGAATATTGCCTATGGAGACAACAGCCGGGTTGTATCCCAGGATGAAATTGTGAGCGCAGCCAAAGCAGCCAACATACATCCTTTCATTGAAACGTTACCCCAAGTAAGTTAACTGGTAACTTCTTAGCTGAAATCAGGATAGACTACAGTTTTTAATCCCCAAACAGTTCCTAAAGTTATAACCACAAAGCATTTTTTTTTTTAATTTCAGGTTAATGTGAGGGTACAAACAACCGGTTACAATATTGGAATTTGTTAGGTAAAGTCTCTCTAGTAGTTATGTCATATACCCAAAAGATGTGCCATATATCCCTACACTTGTGGTCATTAAATGGGAGCCCACATCCCCTGCTTTTCCCCCTCTCCCCAACTTGAATTGAACAGAATTTTTCTCCTATGTGGCCGTGGATTAGATCGTCTACTTGTTCCATATTAGTATTAAGTATATTGAATATTTGCTTTTCTATTCTTGTGATGCTTTACTAAGAAGAATGTGTTTCAACTCTACCCAGGTTAACAGAAAAGATATAAAGTATCATCTTTTATGACTGTACAGTATTCCATGCTCTACATATACAACAGTTTTTTTTTTTTTAATTGTTGGGGATTCTTAGAGGGTACAAAGAACCAGTTTGCATTGATTACATTTGTTAGATAAATTCCCTCTTATAATTGGGTCCTGCCCCCAGAAGATGTGTCACACTGTGATCCCCCTACCTCCTTGGTCTTCCCTTCCCCCTCCCCCACCATGTACTAGGTCATTAATTGTCCTTATGTCAGAATTGAGTACATAGGATTCTTGCTTCTCCATTCTTGTGATGCTTTACTAAGAATAATGTGTTCCACCTCCATCCAGGTTAATATAAAAGATGTAAAGTCTCCATCTTTTTGATGGCTGAATAGTATTCCATGGTATACATATACCACAACTTGTTAATCCATTCTTGGGTTGGTGGGCGTTTAGGTTGTTTCCACATTTTGGCAATTGTAAAGTGAGCTGCAATAAACAGTCTAATGCAAGTGTTCTTATGGTGAAAGGACTTTTTTCCTTCTGGGTAGATGCCCAGTAATGGGATTGCAGGATCAAATGGGAGGTCTAGTTTGACTTCTTTGAGAGTTCTCCATACTTCCCAGTATAAAAGTGTTCCCTTCTATGCACATTCATGTCAGCATCTGTAGTTTTGAGGTTTTGTGATGTGGGCCATCTTCACTGGGATGAGATGATAGCTCAGGTTTTGTTGCATTTCTCCAATAATTAGGGACGATGAGCATTTTTTCATGTTCGTTAGCCATTCATCTGTCTTCTTTAGAGAAGGTTCTATTCATCTCTCTTGCCCAGTGATATAAGGGATTGGTGGTTCTTTTTATGTTGATTAATTTGAATTCTCTGTAGATCCTCGTTATCAAGTTTTTGTCTGATTCAAAATATGCGAATATCCTTTCCCATGTATACCACAGCTTGTTAATCTGTTCATGTATTGATGGGTGTTTAGGTTGTTTACTCATCTGGGTGACTGTAAATTGAGCTGTGATAAATAATCTAGTGCTAATGTCCTTAGGATAAAATGATCTTTTTTTTTCTGGGTAGATGCCTAGCATTGCGATTTGGGAATCAAATGGAGGTCTCATTTGAGTTCTTTAAGGATTCTCCATACTTCTTTCCAAAGAGGCTGTATTAGTTTGCAGGCCCATCAAAAGTGTAAAAGTGTTCTCCTTTCTCCTCATCCACACCAGCATCTGCAACTTTGGCTCTCCTTGATGTGGACTAATGTTACTGGAGTTAGGTGATATCTCAAGGTTGTTTAGATTTGCATTTCTCTGATGCTTAGGGACAATGAGCATCTTTTCATGTTTGTTAGCCATTTGTCTGTCTTCTTCAGAGAAGGTCCTGTTCATGTATCTTCCTGTAGGGACCTGGTTTGAAAGCCAAATGGGAAACAGTTCTGAGAAAAGTAACCTATGCCACTTTAAAACATAAAGTCTAAAAATGCCTGGAGAAATCTTACATTATCTCAAACTAAGCAGTAAGGAAAAATTTAGCCCTCTCTGGCCTCTTCATAAGGCTTTTATTGATTTCTAACCAAGGTGCATATGCAAAATGCAAAATGGATTTGATAGGGTTGAAAGAATCACAAGTCCCTAGGAAGAGTGGCTAGAGACTGGATAGCTGGGTAAAAGGTAGGAGGTTTGCTAACAGATCACTAGGGCGTATTTAGAAAGGGGGCGGGGGAGGATGGGGGGGAGAACTAGTTCTATCCCCACAGGGGAAATAAGCCAGGTTTCCCCATCTAACTACGCATCAGAAGTTCAAAGGATTTCGCCTCTCCCACCTGTTGACTCTCTGTGCACATGGTTACTCTGTTCTGTCCGGGAGCCTCCAGGCTCTTTTCATCTTCTGTGTTTTTTTTTTTTTTTTTTTGAGAGTCTCAAGCTGTTGTCCTGCGTAGAGTGCCATGGAGTCATAACAACTTCCAGCTCAGGCTCAAGTGATCCTTTTGCCTCAGTTTTTCTGTTTTTAGTAGAGATAGGGTTTCCCTTTTGCTCAGGCTGGTCTCAAACTCATGAACTCAATCTATCCACTGGCCTTGGCCTCCCAGAGTGCTAGAAATCTTCTGTGGTTTTGAGGAGCCCCCAGGGATCACTTACCTGCTTTCCTTTTCCCTGGATACTTATGGACAGAGGCAGGGCACCCTGCTATCTACCTCCCACATCTTACCCAGTGATAGATGAGATTGTTAGCTCTTTTTTGGTTGGTTAATTTGAGTTCTCTGTAGATCCTAGTTACCTAGCCTTTGTCAGATTGGTGCAAATATCTTTTCCCTTTTAGAAGACTATTTGCTTTAATTCTTTTTTTTTTTTTTTTTTTGAGACAGAGCCTCAAGCTGTCACCCTGGATAGAGTGCTGTGGCATCACAGCTCACAGCAACCTCCAATTCCTGGGCTCAAGCGAGTCTCTTGCCTCCGCCTCCCAAGTAGCTGGGAC